>DWQX01001740.1:0-25730 GCA_018245475.1 Pharmacophagus antenor | reverse complement strand
CAAATGTTTTGAATATTTACTTATTTATATTATTTATGATTATTATAGGTGGAATAAATACTACAAAATTTTAATGTCTTAATAGATAAAAAAATCGATTTAACTATTAATAAAATATAATAAACATCGTACAAATATGGTTTGTAGGTACGAAATCGATCGATGTCAAGCATGCTTTGTTTTAATTAATGGGACCAAAACTAAATAGTAGCATTAAAATAAAAACACTGTATAAGAAGTATATTTAAAAACATTGCTTCTTTACTGTTTTGTCAAAACAATGAATTTCATAAAAAAATTATTTACTTTTATTACTTTTCGAATATTATCAAAATTTTCAATAAATATCCTACTATTTATCTTCGTGTATTTAATAAAATAATACAAATATTTTTTTTTCGATTTCATCGTATTATGGAGTAACAGAAAAGGTAAAGCTGTTTATTTGCCGATGCGCGCGAGCAAATCAGACGAAGATTATGGTAAATACGCGCCAGGTATTATTTGGTGCTACGTACTTCGCATACATAACTAGACTTTATCAAACGCCCCTCGCTAAAAAGCTGTTATATTTTCAACACATGATTATGTAAAAGAATTCCGTGATTTCGACGAACGGGGGAAAGAAAATGTGTGTCGTTAAGAGCGAGGTCTTTGCGATTTGCATCCGTGGGGGTGAGTGACTCGCCGCAAAGCTTTGTTTTAAATAATCACACGTCTACAGCTGAGTGCTTGAACCTCACATGACAGAGGACAAATGATTGTGAGGAATAATAATTTTAAGCCGCATGTAGTATTCGGTATTAGAATTGAGCTTAAAAACGATTTTAAATTTCTTGATCCTTTTTGGCTATAAATTAAAGCAGTTTTACCATAAACTTTATTCATGTCTGTTTCAACATAATTGCTGGAATTTATAATGTGATAACCTATTTAACTTACTTTGGATCCAGAAATTGAAATACTTCAATACAACATTGTCAGCTTTACGCCTTATTTATTCATTAATGATTAATTAATATTTAATACGAAATTAATGACGGTAAATATTAATGATGTACGCAATTTTTAACAGAACGAAACGCATTGAATATTCCAACTCGCCAAACGACTTCCTCGTCAACTTAATAACAGAAAACAAATTACCGGCCGAAATCTCACAGCAGCACCGAAACAATTAATCAAAACAATCGGGGCCCCAGGAAAAAATATTAAAGGAATAATCCTTCCGTGCCATTATTATTATTTAAATCTTCAAAATGACTCAACGAAACTGCACGATATAAATATAAGTCGGCAATAACCCATTTAGGAGGATAAGAAAAAGGGATGGTAGTCATTAGCATATAATGACAGTAATTAAAATACACAAATAGAGCTATAAAGAAGGCCCGGCGTTGAAGGGTTGTCTTCATCATCCACGGCGAGAATTTATACATGGCAAATATTTTCGCTGCGGCTCAGGCAAGCCGCTTCGGAATTAAGAACGGCATTGTTTAATTTATTAATTAATGGACCCACTGTTGCGGCGTTGACGACTTCGGAACAGCTCGGCACACAGCGCGAATTTATGATTCGTATGAGCAACTACAACGTTAATTGTAAGTTTAAATTGGATTTGTTAACATATGTAACAACACTCCACTGTTCATATATGATTCAAATGTGCTAATCGCAGTCGTTAATAAAAAAGAAATATATAATTTTTATTATACATGTATTGTTATTTTATTAAATTGTCATTTAACATATATAGACAGATTTGATTTTTCTTTTATTTATATTCGGTACACATTCATAAGTTAATACAAATGAAATACAAATTGAAATTTCTCATTGTTATCCCTCACGCCTCGCCCATTGATAATCTTTTCCCAGCGTGTTCGTTGCTGGCTCCCGCTCCGACGCCTCTGCAGACAATGAGTCGGCTAATTACGAGATGTAAAGCTTTATTAACGCAATCGGGCGGTAATTAACATAAAAAAATAATATTTACCGAGTCTTTCGCCGGCGTGGGCTGCTTAATTTACGAACATTGCGGCATTAGATTCGCTGCGTTCGTCTCAACCCTCTCCGCCTTACAAATAATTGCTGCAATGTTACGCCTTGAGAGATGGGATGAGCGACAAGATTAAGGCTCATCAGGGTTGTTACACTAAAGAAAATTTAGAATTGTAATGGTAGACATTATACTTCCCCTCCCCCGATAGTAGGTTAAGCCGACGTTTATTGATATTTCGCGAACGCTCCGAAATAAATTTGTCTACATGTCTGTGGACATGAACGTCTTAAATTGGCACTTCGGGATCACCCATTGATATTTTAATGATGGGACGTCCCTTCGCCGATGTCACGGGGGTGTTTATTAGCATATAAATGGCGAGTAAAATATGACATCAGCATTTTAATTTACCGATATTACGGAACGATTTACAAATTAGCCGGTAAGAAAAACGCTACGGAGGCCTTAAGAGGGTCGACTGGCTCGCAGATGTTCTATTTAAATGTAAATTTGGCTCAACACGCCGACAACACGGATAAAAAATATAATTTGAAATCGAAATATTTGACACGACCGCCTAATATTTTGTCAAAATCATTCGGAAGATAGATGAATACAGTTATCTGAATGGTCTAAACCGTACGTTATGACTTGCAGTTGTGTTATTATTACATTTGAATATTTATTATAAACAATATTGATAGATATTATAAAATTAAGCAATTTATAATTAAATTGATAATTTACGTCGGATGTGTAACAGACTTAAAATTATGTGCCTTTTTATTTTATTTAAAACTGTAGAAGTTTTGAATAATTAAATTTAAATTATCGTTTCAAGCTTAAATTCTGAAGTCAAACATGATAATTCATGTGCTGTTATACATGAATTTTCATGGTTAAATTCAGAATTCATTCAGAGCAATAATTCTAAATAAAATTTTAAATGTAAATGTTGCCATTAGATTCAAAATTTTAACTATAAATAATTCTAAGATTTACACTGCCGTCTACATTTTTAAAATCACCTAAATCAGTGTGACGAATATGTATACGCAAAAACGGTCTATTTACTAATAAATTACTCATATACAAATACATATATATAAAAATGTTTAAGAAATGTCAATTATCTACATATTAAATGATATTAATATTTTATACAGATTTTTAACCAAAAAATCCTCCTTTTCATTTCATATTTTTGGTTATATTTAAATTTTTTACTAGTCTCGGCATACAAGTAATCAATCTATCGATTGTCTCTTTTAAAATATTAATCGCATTCTCTTGTAATATCTTGAGAATGAAAACCAATTACGTACATTTCTTTCAAGCTCTTTCCATAAAAGTATCTACAAGGCAGTGTGTATATGGTTATTTTTTAGTTTTTAAAACAGTAATAAATGTAAGTAATTCTAATGAATAAAAAACATGACAATTTAAATATTCTGTTAAATGTGCGTAATCATACTAAATAAAAGTAACAAAAAAATAACTAATTTCATATTTAAAGCCTTTGGCAACATTCTAAAAAATTTAAAAGTAAAGTCAAACTATGTCATTGCTGCGGAAGGAAACGTCTAATTCCGAGGACAGTATTTAATCAACGAACGCAACAAACACCGGGGGGTGACAATTGCAGACCTCGAAAATAGAAAAGAAAGAATACTTTTTCACTGCGAAAGGCAACAATAAAAGAGAAGAAAAAAGGTCCGCGGCGGATGTGGAAGTGACAGATCGTCGACAATGGTGAAAAGTCACACCTCTTGTTTACGGGACGGCGAGCACAGCTAAATTAGCTATCGTTTACTTAAGCACTTTATATAATTAAGCGGAATAACTGCCGACTTCACTGGGGGTAAGTCGACATATTCTTTTCACGGCCTTCACTAATTGAACCTCTTAGTTCTAACTACGTTCTTGGTATCTTTGCAGACGACCTTTTGATATTTTTCTTGCTATTTTCTTTCCTCATTTCACATACGCTTCTGATTTCTTTAGTGTTTTAATATATTTATTGTATTTTATTATTATAATGTAAACTATTTTCAATATATATGAACACTGACATCCAATAAAAATAGAATGTATTAACTGATGTCTACATTTGATAATAGAAATCGAATAGAAGGCAGGTAAATACGCTGATTAAATAGATAAAATGTTATAGTTTTTATATAATAGTACATTCGAAAAAATACTACCATCATCTATTAATAAGCCGCCGGGCCAGCTACCGCGTCAATGTCAATCTGTCGCCATAACAGCATCGTTGCGTTCCGGCAGTCATACATATGAGATCTAAAATGATTCTTAGCGAACACGCAAACCATTTACAGCTCTATTGTCACTTAACGTTTAGTTACTCTGTTTTTTTTTTATTTTATTGTGTGATTATGTTAATCGTGTGTACTATTTATAGTTTATTACATCACTTTTAACGTACCAGCTACGGCTGCCTTAAATAGATTTTTTACATAAAGACTAAATTAATATAATTTGTTATATGTATATGTATATATGTGCGTATCTAGTGTAAAACTCCCTGGCTGTCTATTATTAAATAAATAAATAACGTCTGAAGAAGTCGTGGTCAAATGTTAGTCTATAACCAAATGAAAAAAAAAAATATCGCCGATTATTGCGTTAACGTTCTTTTTATTTTATTAACGTACGAGAATTAGGTAATATTTCATATTTTTAACTATTTAGAAAAGAAACTTTTACGCATATAACGTTCAAGTGGAATGAAAATCTTGAAGCCAATTCATTGTTCTAAAATCCTAACTTATTTACCGTCAGCGGGCACTCAATTCCTCACAATGTACCGCAGGAATTTTCATTAATCCCCTTTGCATCTCGAATTAACGAATCGATCATAATTGATTAAGTACGCCGCACCGCCAAGGCGCGCCACAAAGGAGCCAGCTCGGACCATCTCCGGAGGAAAACAAAAACAGGGCTCTCTCCCTTCCTTTTTTGACCGAGCAGTCGTAACGGTGAAATCTGGCTTTGTTCATTTACTCGGTAAACCGATAATTTCATTAAACAACAAAGTGGGACTCCTCGGGTGCTCTCTGTAAACACGGCAAGAAGCCAATGTCCCCTAAGATGAGAAAATCATTCCGAGAAAAAATTTTAGGGTCTCGCAAATTAAGAATCTTCGACCCTCTTCTGTTTTGGTTTGGAAAGAATATGAAATATACAGGTACGGTAGCGATAAAAACTACCGTAATTTGGAATTTGTATTTCTTTAAAAAAAATCTTGTTTACACAACAAATAGACGGTTCGTCATGAACATGGCATACTGTTTTATTTTTAATTTATTGGCAATGGGCTAACGCTTGACCTCGACTTCACAATGAGAGAGTAAGTGGTGAACGTGTTTGCCTAGAACAGTCCTGACTCTCACGCGTATGAGTGCCTGAACATAGAAATGCTGTTATGGTGGTAGATTGATATTGAACATGGTACCCTAGCAAGCTAAATTGAATCAAATAATTTAAAATACGAATTCTCTAACGATGAATCTTTGACTGACCGTGTTAGTAGTCACTGAAATAATAACGTCAAATATGTACATGTTAATTTTACTTCTGAGAAATGACATTTATACTAAAAATTTGTTTACGAAATAGTATTTGTACCATCTTCGATAGTTCAATTAGTATCAGATTTCAACGAACCCTCCCCTAAGAATCGACAAGAACCTTACCAAACACTAAATTAAAAAAAATATTATTCCTAAATTAAATAATCAAAGCGTTCTATATTCAATTTTTTCGAATGTAATCTTAATCGACTACCACCCGAAACGTAATCGGCTAATATTGTTCGCGTAACCTAAAATGTTCGCATTCCGAGCGTTAAAAATATCGCAGAGTAATTTGGAGCATTCAGCCGGGGCCACTCGCATTAAAGTTACGTAGCGGGCAAATTAAGCCCGGCCCCGATATATTGCGTTTGTTCTTTTGAAGCCGCCGGTGAAGGGTTAAACCAAGAATGCTTTGCTTTTTATAGGAGATCCAATAAACTGGGGGTGGAGATATCTATACATAGCTCTGGTGAAGTTTGAACAATCTAAAACTTTCATATGTTTAGCGAGTTATTTGTGTGGTACAACTGTTCGAAGGATTTCATTGCGGCAAATACAAAGAAATCTTTTGTTAAGGAAAAATTTATAAAACGCATTCGATCCTTTACTTTTTAAATGTACAATTTAATTTAAAGTAATTGTTATTAATACTCGATACCTGCACTTATTATTAGTGTTTGCATCGAGTATCAAACATTTTTAAATTTCTGTTATTATAATTTTATAACAGTACAATAATTTACTTTCTTGTCTTTGACAGTTAGTTGCTTTTTACAAAGACATTTCAAATATTTATTACATTTGAAATAATAAATTTCCATTAAAATAATCCTTATATTTTTTAATTGGAAAACATTCCCACACATACCGAAATACACGTTATTGCAAAAGTCAATGAATTATACGTCAGGTAGGTAGGTAATTAGACCGAAAATACCATTAAATTAATAAATAAAAAACAAGAGCTCCGCCCCATCTCACAGGGACGCATGAGCCCCTCTGTCGAATAAATTTATGTAAAAATTTTCATTAATATTTTTGAGGTGGAGCGTCCGCCTGCCCTTGGGAGTGGAAATCGAGTTCGCGGTCGCGATGGAAAAATGCAAACCAAAAATTATGGGGTCCCCGCCTTGTATTTGCTTATGAATACCGGCCGTACCTGCGCGACCGTTCCCGCCTGTATGGACATATGAAACACGCCGCGGTAAATGGAATCGCCGATGCTTTGTTATTTATGCTATTTGTTTTGATTCGTAACATTTAATATCTTTTTGTTTTCATATAAACTTACCTACAAACGCCTTTGGCCACGTATGTGGAAATTTAATTAATTAAAATGAGCTGTAAATATAAATAAATAGTAAATAGTAAGTAAAAATAAATCTTTAAAATATTTCTTCTCGTGTTGCAATTTGAATTTTTAAAAAACAAAGAATTTATTTTAAAAAAATCATATACGAGTAAATTATGAGAGGAAATCGCTACCAAAGAAATTAAAACACCTACCTCGTTTTAAATATTTTTTATATAATAATATTATATAAAAGACAATAGATAAATAACTATACGTATTATCGAATACCTTTACGTCTTATGAGAAATTTAAGAAGGGTGATCTTTACTGAAGTAGTTTTCCGTCCACCCCCAAACTTACAAAAAACGGTCTGTATGAAGGACGCCCCTCTCGCTCTCGGGCGAGATTATGAAAGATTTGTGAGGCCTGGAGTGGCGCCGGCGACCACTCGTACTAAGCTTAAGAGATTTAAATCGTTCGCTGGCCTGGAAAGGCAGATACAAACAGTTTTCTTACTCTCCCACGCTTAGCTGACGCGATAACTTACGACAACTTTGTAATAGAAACACCGAAGACTAGAAAAGAAAAATATGTATCATTTTTGAAACGTAAAAAAATGATGTTGTATATAATAGCCCAATATTCTCTGTTAAGAGTTCCATACTATACAAAGAGAAGATTCGTTAATTTGACATCCAATGAAGTTAAATTTTCTTTGAAGGAAAACATTTTGAGCCAAGAAAAACAGCCATTCTAACCAATAGCATGGTGGATTATAATCTTGACTACCTTCTTTTGAAAAAAGACCACTAGACTAAGCTATGAGAAGTTTGTATTATTTATTTACTTCTGATTACAGTATGTATAGAAACACCCAATAGAAGGTGAATGAATTGATTTCCAATGAAAAAAAAAATAAACATTTCGATTCAATTAGTCTCCATAAAAAAAAATACTACTATTTATGACGTTGATATAATGCAAAATATATAATTGATATGTTACGTTGATAATTTTTCATACAACTTGAATTATTGCTTCATAATAATCTCCGCATAATGTTACCACAGTGGAAATGCAACCGAAATCTGCGCGCACTATCTCACCACAAAACCTGTAAATCTTCTAGGCATTTTTATATTCGCAGCGCCCCGACTCCGAGGGCTAAGCAAGTGGCAGCAATGCGCCGTCCCGAGATTATATCTTGACACTTGATGGATGAATGGTTATTGGATCTCTACATTTTTATCATTTTGATACAGTCGCTAGGGCAAGGTGAACTTATGTTTGCTTACCGACTGCGATAAAAGTTTCTCTTTTTTTATGACCAACATTATATCGTTTAAAAACTAGAGGCTTACTTTGTTATTGTGTACTTATATATTATATATGTTTAGTGTGAAACTTATCAACATAATATATTAGTCGAGGTAGGAGTCATATTTTTGCGCAACATTATAAGGTATTTTAAATTAAAGGTATTGTAAAACCTTAAATGATTTTGAATACAATACATAGGATTATCCCGAAAAATGAATTATTTTGATAAACCATATCTTTTTTAAGCTATGAATGCCTTCGATAGAGCGCAAATTGTTATATCTTTATGTAGAATAACTTGCTGGTTAATTTTGTTATTTTTTTAATCCGTATTTTAATCGCATTCATAGCTATCAGTTAATTTTAATACTCTATTAAAAAAAAATATTTTACGAAAACGTTAAGTATTTTGTATTATACAGTATAAAATACGTAACATCTTTTACGCAAGTCCCATATGAGAAATGTTGGATTGGCAATGTTCTTAGTAAGCGGCACCGTCTGACACTGCGACCCGGTCGTTTGCACTCTTTACTACACCCCTATCTCACACTTCACCTGTCACGTATGGACAGATAAACAAATCATGTACCGTCTTTACTATCAAAAAGAAACTTAAATTGCTACTTGTTATAAAAACCATACTAATATATATGCAATAACAATTGTTTATTATTCAAATTGTAATATAAAGTTTTTAGCCAATATAAATGTTATATTTTTAAATTGATTTTTTATATAGGAAATACAGTCAATGAATGACATAAAATACGAGTAACTCGACTCTTTCTATCAACAATTTTTATAGCTACAAAACCGATCAAACATAGTTACAATAACAATTAACCAAGCATTGTATGCTCTCCAAGACAAAATTAAACATTTCAAATTTAACACTAAATAGAAGCAAATTAAAAATAGGTCTTTATTACGTAGTTATGTATTCATTGATAAAAAAGAAACGTAAAATGTCCTTAAAGTATAAATTATTTATGAAATTTGTTTATTAAAATTAAATGAATGGAAATTTTCGTATCAAAAATGTTTTTTTTTTGCTATCTCTACTCGCGTACTCTTCCAACCGCTTTGGCGCGCCCATCATACGCGGCGATATGGTCTGAAAAATGCCGCGACCGCCGCGCCACGCCGCATCGCGCGGCGCGTTAGCGGAAACATATCAATTCAATTTCCAAAACGCTCCGTAGAGTACCGTGAAATGGGGCTGTCATGTGCTAAATCATGGGACTGGAGCGTGATAAACATATAGGAAGGGTTTATGTTTTATTAGCTTTGACTGAAGATTTTATCGGCGCGATGCGAACGTCTCTAAAAAATAATATAATGTTAGAGTATTTTCATGTAATACGTTAAATGTATCGGTACGTGTTCCCTTCAGAAATAACAATATTACAAAATTCTACTTTTACATCATTATATAAGATACTTTTATTTTAATATCGATCAAATAGATCAAAATAATCTTCAAAAAATAAGTGTCGTCAACCTTTCAAAGTTCGTCGATACTCCAGAAATCCAAGAGCTATTACAGCATATGATCTACGTCCTCAGATATTTATTCTTAGCCTGTTTGTACATTTTAACGACAAAATGAATTTTAAAACTACCACCCATCTTTGCATTTTTTTAACTTTGCACTGAACCTTACCACAGTATAACTACACTACTTCGCTGTGAAAGACACGAGTTGTTAAGGTCGTCCCTTAAATTAACCCACTCCCTACTAATAAGATATAAAGAGCACGGCTCAGTAAAAATTCATCCAGTCATCTACGGTCGGGCGGGTATAAAAATTAAAAATGCACACTCGTCGGCGATGCCTCAAGGAAAATACGTTAAGTGAAGCAAATTCTTCGTTAACATTTTAAAAGTATAAGTTCTTTGCTCTCTTTTTCAAAAAAAAAAATCTCAACAAAATGCAACAGTTTTTTTTCTTTATTAACCGATTTTACTCGTTCTTTATGTTTTATATTTTTCTATTCTAATAATTCCATAATAATTGCGATTTACCACTTTTACAAACATTATTAAGCGGAAACTGAATCTAATTTTGACTTATTTATTAGCCATTAATTTTTCTTTCATCATAAATATCTAGTTCTCAATTAATAATACAAGTAAAATACAAACGTCACGCACAAGACACAAACTTAGTAAAATCTTAACCAAAACCGAGATATGCAACCTTTTAGAATACATTAGACATGGTAAAGTAACATCACCTTACCTATCCTATCAATAGATGTACCGATTTAATAACCCACTCATAATTGAAGCGAACGTTCTTCCAAACCCATTACGCGGAGCTCGTACACTCGTTGAGACCATGCCGTGGTAATGAACTCACATTATAAATGCAACGAGGCATCGCATCCGCCGATGCACCGCGAGAGCGCGCTTCGTAGAGAAGAATTAATTCATTTGCATGTAAAACTTCACCTACGGTAGTCTACGCGAGATTAGGTATGTGAGACGTCGAGATCGATAGGGGGTTATTGGGGACTGTAGACTTGTGGCGTGATACTCATAAATCTGTATTACGTAGCATGTTTATGCAAATACTTTATAAACCTTTTTATTACATTGCTTTATATTTAGATTGCTTTGTAAATGCTGAGGTCCGTGGTTAGATTCCAAGCCCACACTAATAGTGTAGTTTGATAAGCGGAAGGATTTTTCCAACCCGTCGTCCCCTAGTTACCCACCTTACTAATGTGTTTTAGCGGTTATGCATGTGAGAGGCAGAGTATTCTAGGCAACAATATATCACCATCTAGGATTATTTTTGTCTCTTAACGTCGTGTGTAAATTGAAATCAAATACCATTGCTGATAAAAAAAAATTGTATCTTTGAACTCTCGTCATTTTCCTCATCCCAGCCACTATTATTACGTGAAATGGTTCGTGTTCTATATTAGGACTGAGTTCAATAAAATCGCATAGTTCGTACAGTATATTTTAAAGTTATGTGTAAGTATCAAGAACTCCCTTCTGATTTATTTCTTTATAATAGTCTATCATCATACATTTCAATTATATCAATATCCTTTAACAGTATTATTATATAAATAAAGCCTTAATAAAAGTTAATGATTAAACGATGATCGACCGATTGCATATTAACATAAAACCAAAAGTTTCAAATCCAAGTGATCTGTTAAAATAATAAAAGGATATGGTATCAAAAATATTATAAGTTGCAGACTCAGAGTACTAAAGCCGCGGGCCAAGACACCTGCTTTATACGGCGACGCTTTTAATGGGATGACTGCGGTCCCCTCACCCGGGGCCTCTTCCTAATTCCACGTACTTCTCTCAAGGAGCACTTTTTAGACTCATTTCGCGCCTCTTGAGGACAATCGGAAGCTGAATGGAGACTCCAATTTGTTAAAAACGAAAGATTCGCGTCATCGAAATAATGTATAAGCTTCATTGGCTTATATCTATATTGTATACAAATTAAAGATTCAATTTCAGATTTTTGTTATTATTAATTAAGTGTCCATTAATTATTATGTTGTCTGCTTTTATCTTTTGTTTATAGTGATTGTAGGCAAAAAAAGAACTGATATTTATGTGAAAAGTATTCACAACCATCTACAAATTTCAATTATTTTCTGTAATAAAATAATTTTCGATAACTTTATTACGTAATTTGAAATGTGGAACTTAACTCAAAACATCAACAAAATATCTCGAATTACGCAATTATGTAACTTTCAAAAAGAAATTCTAAGGCGCGAGCTTTATCAACGCCCGGGGTGTACACTTATCAATGATATTAAGTTTTTTTTTGTTGTCCATAATATTTGCATAACTCTTATACACTCTATCGCAACAGTACGCCTTGAAGCCTCCAGGCGAGCTCGGGGAGCGATGCGGCCTATACTTTGTAAGATCATTTTCAGACTTTACGAAACTCCGTCGCCGTCTTCGGGGACCTGTAAAATGGGGAGTAATTTGTAAATTACCTCCGAGGACTTAAGACGACGTACGAGATTTTAATATTATAATAAATTATGTTGTTGTACATAACAAACACAGCACTCAAAAGAGTATTATAAAAGAAAAATGGAGTGACCGGTCGAAATATTTCCGAACCTATTCACTCCGTGGCGCAGTTGAAAGATTTACCGATTGTTTGTAATACAAAGGTCCCGGGTTTGATTCCGGGCTACATGAATATTTTGAACGGTGGCTGGGTCTTTTCAAACTCATCTGGTCACCTAAATGTCAATATGGTGTAATAACAGCATTGCTGTGTCCCTTCATACATCTGGAGCCAAATGTATTTTAGACAGCATTCTTTACCATCTACGGCTTCTTTGTCACTTAATATCAGGTAATATTGAGAACAGGCATTAACCCATTGCCAATAAAATAAATATGATATAAAAATTGAAAATAAGTAATCAACGATCATTAGAGGTACTTCGAAACCTAGTTCCTACAAGAAGAGCGGACTTATTTAAGGGTCGGCAAAGCAGCTGTAACTAGCTGTCTAGAAGTTAAAATCGTCTTTTCGCCGCCTCTGATACTAAGTTACACAATATATTACATAATAAATTATTTATTAGTCAAACTTTATCTTGTACAGCGACTTATACTCGCTAAAATAATTTTCATCATATTGAAAATACTGGCCACATTTATCATTTGACGTTAGAAAGATTCTGATTAATTCAGTTTGAATGAGACTATTTTGACAGCTGTCACATTCAGACGTCCCTTCGGCAAACGAAGCTAATTTGGAGCATTTCGTCTCGGCCGTAATAAGTCTGTCGTTAAGGGAATAATGTGTGCCCATTTTATAATCCTCCTTTTTTTTCTATAATTTGAAAATTTTCTAAATTGAAAGACAAACTTTTTAACATCATATTGGTTTCGGTCAGGTAAATATTGAGCGACGAAAGGAGTAACCATTTAGGTTTCCTTTGTCCCAACTTTTATATTCATATTCGAAAAGTCTAAATTATTGTAAGCAGTTATAAAATTAAAAAATTTATAAGAAGAAATACAATACTAAAACATGTCTTTTGTACTAGAACGCATTATTTAACGTTATTTACGAATCTTAAAAACCGGCCATAAAATTATAAGTCTAAAGACATAAGAATTTAAAGAAAGATCATAACATTTTCAAATAAGAAAAATCAGCTAAATTATATAATGATATAAATTTATAATATTTTTATAGTTTTATTGTTTAGCTTTTAGTTTTCTCTACTTACATAACCCACGCCCGTTTTTCACCAATATTAATTGCACCATATATAACCTAGTTTCAAAACATACAGTGATAAAACATAAAATAAATAAGAATAAATACATTTGGATTATAATTTAAAACATAATTTAAAATAAAGACGTAGAACAAGCGATATACTTAAAAGGCTCTACGGCTTAATAGGATGGTATCGTTGGAAGCAGCTGTTATGATACCGTCCAGAGTGTCGCCGCACTCACCCTTAAAGAGATTTTTTAAACGCCGACCAAGCATGGAAAAGGAAAAATACTCATAAATAATATATTCGTGAGCAGCGTTGTAGTCAGTTTTAATTATAACAATCTTTAAATTATCATTCTCTTTTATTTTTTTTTAAATTGGTGCTCCTGTAATATCGACTATTTTTTTTTGCTCCTAACGTACACTTCACGCTGTCATTTCTTTCTTCTCTATTCTCTAATTAAGACTGATAAATCGTAGCTCTCTAAAGATAATGTCCGCAAATTTCTACTAAATATAATGTCATCCTCATTAGTGTATTAAGTTATTATAATAAATAAATAATAATTTTGAACTATATCTTCGTCTACTGAAAAATTATAATTTAAAAATATATTCATTTACTTAAAATTTTATTTTATAAGCAAACATACTTCTTTGAAAAGAAAAGGCTTTCCATACTATCGCACCATATAACGGATCCGGAGCAAAGGCGATCGCCTTTTTTCTCGCCCCCAAGCTTCGGCAAAAAAAAATAGGGGAGATTCCTATCTTGTCGCTTCTAATTTACTTATTCCTCTTTTAAAGACTTATTTACCTTCAAAATCCCATTGTGCCCTAACGCTACCCGGTAGATCTCCGCCGGTAATAAGCAGACGACCTCTCGACGTGTCAGACGAGGATTTTCTTTAAAAAAAAAAAAGCAATAACAATTTACATAAACACCCGGTCCTAGTTAACAGTTAATAAAGGAAACGATGTCGCAATTGACAAGGCTGTCCTCTTTTAAATGCCTTTTTGATGGAAATGTGACGGCGCATTGTTTTACAAGGAACTTTTTAGCGAAACACTTTATCTTAATAATATTGCTGGATTAGATACTGCCGTTATGTTTATGTCGTTATTTTATTTCTCCGTTTTTTTTTTTTCATTAGCAATGAGCTCTAACATTTGATCTCAATTTCACGTAATATTAAGTAACAATGAGGCCGTAGATGGTGTAACGTTCTCGCCCTCAACACATCGCGCTCTTACATGTATGGTTTCTGGAACGCAGCAATACTGCTATAGCAGCAGGTTAGCTGGCAAGACAGGCTCGAATAAACCCTACCACAATACAAACTCCTCTGCTCATAAAGGGGAATCGAACTCTGGACTTCTGTGCCATTATAAGGCAAACAATAAATAACTATCCCACGGAGGCAGTTAGATGTACTTCATTGTTATAATATACTTCAATCATCTTACAATATAACAATTATAAAATACAATAACTTACAAAATACTCATTTTATTAACGTCAGTTTCAACTAACAATTGTTTCGTATTAATCCGTCATTGGTAAAATATTGCAACTTAAGAAAAAGATAATTTTTTCGACAGTTTACATAGTATTTAGAGGTTATGTAAAGGATACTAAAATATATACAAGTAATACGATTTCATTTTCATTACAGTGAATTGTACAGACATTCATAGTTTTTATTATTTTTTCAATTTATCTGATAAGGATTAGAGATCAATAAAATGAAAATGATTACAATTAACTGGTTAAATTACTAATTTATGTTTCATAAAAAAATCATTCTGTGCTGTATATTATTAGATAAGATACACATCTATCAAACTTTAATCAGAAGTAATCTAAACCATTAACAAAATGTGTAGTCTCGTTACGAATTTGTTAACGAACTTTAATATGTGATCATGTAGTTGAACAATGATTTAGACATAAATTCATTTTAGTAAAATACTGGTCGAAAATAAAAGTGGATTTTAGTCGTTTAAAAAGTTGAGTGCTGACAGCAGCGGACAGTGGATATTCGAATGTTTGTTCGTCGATCGATATCCAGTTCATTGCTCTCTATTGGTGAATAAAAATTATGCACACAGTTTTAACCCCATCACTTTGATACCCACGCTCTCGCACTCACAGTGGCTTCAACCCCATTCTATTAAAAACTTTTTGTCTTCAACTTTAGTAATAGTAATCTGAAACAAAGTTGCTCAGTTCAAGGTCGCAATTTAAAGTTTTTCGAAAAGTTTCAGTTCCCGCTCACTTTTTTTTTATAAGTATATAAATCTTTTTGGCGGCGAAGTTGTTCCAAGTTTTTGGCCCAGATTGTCATCGATTTTTGTTTTGAAGAGTTTGTTTTTTCATTGTTCTTCTTTACTTGTTTGACGGTTAATTCGTAAAAACTTTCCCGCCACCATAATCGATAACGATCGCGCGGTTGGTTTGTAAACAAACAAACAAACATCCTTTTTATTTATTCCATCGTCATAGGAACTATTTAATGAAGAATAACTTATTAAAACAATTCAACATGACTTTAATAAACACACAGGTATTGACCACCTCATGTACAAGATTTTGGGCAATGAAGCTTTTAATAAATAAATAAATAATAAGATTTCCATAATACTAATTCTGTATTAAAAGATTTTTTTAAAAACTTGTCTCCCTTGTCTGCTGTTAATATTTGGTCCGTAAAGGATACGCATATGAGTCGCCCGAGGGCTGTCATCACCTCGGCCCTGAATATTTTCGAATAAATCCCACGACCCTCTATCACATCTTATGTAAATAAAGTCCCAACACTTTCACCGTTTTTCTCGCATTTGAAACACAATTCCGTACAATTTGATAGCGTATTCCCATATTATCCGCTCAGGAGAGCCTTTCTGAGCCTCACTGAGATTTTCAGTGAAAAATGCGACTTAAATTTTGTTAAAGATCGTGAACTTATTCGATATCTTTTACTAAAAAATTAAGTTAAATAGGAAAGAACTACTTTTTTTTTCAAAATGTCGGCCTCCGAGGCGCATTGGTTTACCCGCTTGCCTTATAACGCAGAGCTCCCAGGTTCAATTCTCGGGCCAGAGCAGTAGTGGAATCAGGATGATGGCACGAATTTTCAAATCCGCTTGGCTAGCTACCAACTTTTATGTCAATCTGCTTTAACAGCACTGCTGTATTCTGGCAGTCGTACATGTAAGAACTAGATGTATTCTGGACAATAACACTTCACCATCTACGGCCACATTGTCACTCACATCAGGTAAAATCGAAGCCCATAACCTATAAAAAACTGTGGTACGTTTACGTGTTATAGATAATGTCTTAATAAAGATATTCTGAAGCGTAGAAACCTGTTCTTAAAATGAGAGCTAAGATAAGTGTTTCACTGTCCCTATATTTTCAATACTCGTAGCAGTTATCCACAAATACTACAATATTTAAAATTTTGTACAATACTTATTAGCGACAGTGTTTTACAAGAAAGACACAGCAACTGTGTCATGTTAAATATATTTTTCTCTAATGTGATTATAAAAACATTACCCTTTTTTAATTTATTATGGTCTTATGTCAATATTTTTCATAATCTTTTATTTTTTCGTGTTAGCTTATTTATTTACATTTACTATTATTATAATTATAGTACTGCCACGTAAGGCAAAGGGATCGGTTTAAACTTAAAAAAACGTAATACGATATAATGTTAATCAATGATAATTGGTATAAAATCTTCATACCGCAGCGAAGATAAGACAATATAAAAATCACATAATTATAGAATTTTAAATGTGTAGGCGTGTACACTAGTATATGAGCTGGCTATGAGCATTCCACTGGCCATGCAAAATATGTTAAATATATATTTTTAATATTATTATAATATTTTAAGTCAGATGAGATATTTAGTCAACATAGTATATATACACAGACGACCATAAAATAATAGAAGATTATTTTCTATAAAGTGCAGTTGAACAAAGAAGGCATAATGAATAAACGCCCCGCTGTCCGTCCCGGCTGATTTATTTCATGACTTTTCGGATATGCAAATAGCATTAACATTCAAAGATGTAGGTATCGTCGCCCCCTTAAAAGAAATCCGGCGACCGCAGAACGATGCCAATCCTGTCGGAATCTTAATATTTTATGTTGTGTTATTTCACTCTCTTTTTCCTTCCCGATATTATTTATTTCCTTACCCGACAATGAGATACCCACTTTGGTGCGTAATAAAAATGAATTATTGTTTATCTCTTTATAACGCACCGTTTTGTTGGATTTAATGTGATAAAGATTGAAGGAGTGTCTATTTCAAACGTGATTTTTTTTTGGTTAATTGCGAATTTTATGCTGCATTTAATAAATAGCAATCTTAATTATAAATTTTACAACAATATTTCTCATGAAGAACTAAAACGTAATACCGAAGTCCCGGTTTCAATTTCGGGACTAAATTAATAATGGAGTTTGGAGGATTTTTTCGAAACTTACGTAGCTAACTGCCACTTTAAATGTCAACCTGCAGTCAAAACTGCATTGCTGTGTTCCGGCAGTCGTGCATATGTGAGCTAAAGTTTTATGAGCGAGCATACTTTACCATCTTCGGTTTCATTTTTAATTAACATCAGGTTAAATGTAGTTCATGTGATAACCCTCAAAAAAAAAATTGACGCACATTAAATACGAACCCAAACGTTAAAAGACGGCCTAACGGACAATAACGTGCAAATATATCAGCTATTATTAATAAAAATCCACGTATCGTTCCCTACACGCGAACATACATCTCGCGCACAATTGATTAACAAGTCCCCAGAGGTGTGGATACAAAAGTGGGAAAAATCATCGTGCCTCGTGGCCTGGGGAGTGATCGACCAGATGATTGATCGTAACACTAATTGTGTGATGGATGAAGCCTTCGCGGCCCGGGAGAACTTCACCTACAAAATATTGATGGAACTGAAACCTTCAGTTTAATAATTTAATAAATTTAATAATAACACACGCCGTGTTTCGAGACAGATAAAACAAAACAAAGTATCCTTGATAGTTACTAAAACATCAAAGTGAATTTATAGATATAGATAAACATGAAAATGTATTAAAATGCTTTTCATAAATATTTCAATTAATTTCCTTCTAGAAATAAGATAACAGAAAAATTTCCGTCTTCCTTTTTATAGAATAAAATTCGGAAAAAGTATCTTAAATAAAAAAAATGCCAACACTTATTACCTCAAGATATTATGATGTAATTCCAAATCATTGATATAAAATATTCTTAAAACATCACTAGAAATATAACCATAAGTAGAGAGACCCGGTAGTATAAGTTTATGTTTTTATTAATGAACAAAATATTTAAGATTCAGGTCACACTGCTTTTTTTATTATTTTGTAATACATTACAAATCCCAACTATGACACAAGTGTAAGTAATGTTCTTCTAAACAATCAATAAAAACATTGTAAAAGTAGATGAATAAATTTGATTTAAGAAAAGATTTCACATTAAAACGAGAATATTATGTATAGATAGTATGTTAATTATTATTAAATATACATTGTATGCAATAAAGACTAATTTACGATCACAGATTATAACGTATTAGTGTACAGTACAAACACTTAAGAATTCCTCGTGAAAATTTTAATAATTATCCTCAATCCCGAAATAATATACTTAGATGTGTAATTTAAATTAATGCGAAATTAAACATCACGACTCATCTAAGTCAACGTAACTGTATTTCCAAATAGTAATTAAATTCCTCATATCAGTACAAAGCAGAAGATACGAAGCGGAACCTAATTTTCATAGCTGATTAGACTTACCCCCACGTGGGATCACATGATTGCGTCACGCATCCCTATTCAGGAAAATGAAGGATAATTAGCATTATTATTTCATATATAGGTAATGAAAGTGATAAAATATTATATTTTAGAATATAAAATTTTTTTCGATCTTAAAAAGTCAGGAATTAAATAAAAAGTAAACTTATGTGTGTACGTGTATCCATTAAATGTACTAACAATAAGCAAAACTTAAAGTTTCATACATATAATACATTTCTAATACCAATACAACAGACAGCCTGTCTGTACAAGAATATACTCGTCGATATATTGGCAACATTAATAACTCTATTATTTAGAAAAAAATATTCATTTGTAGTTTGTATTTGAAGTCCTTTTTTATCCTGTTGTATCTACTAATTATTTGTAGTTTAGATTGAATATTCTGTCCTAAATTATTTAATAAAACTTTCTGCCTCGTCACCAAGGCCGATGCAACTCGCGCCAAAACGTCGAGGTATATTGGGTATCTTATCTATTGAATATTAACGCGATATTGACCCGAAAAAGTTTAAATTATAATTTATACAGATAATGAAAGCTTAAAATCGTTATTCTATAAAATGTTTGTTGATTTTTTACAATAATTAATTTGATATTATTCTTCAAAAATAGTTTTAACTTGTAAGTGATATATTGAAAAATTAAATAACAAATATTTTGAATAAACACTTTCGTTTCTATTTATTACATATCGTTTTTCAGAATAAGCCTCTTGTGTCATTCATCTGCAAAGCACATGTTGATGATACCCCTATCACCTGTCGGATGCACGCCCATGCTGATGTCACGTTTGACGTCTGGACTAAGAAAGACGCTAAAATAATATTCCCTCCATTTGATCTAATTGAAATACTTTTTTCGTACATAAAGTGTACATTTGTAAAATGTTTTTACACTTAATTTTTTATGACAGCTTTGCAACGTGGTTAAATCTACTGATTAGTTTTGAAGTGACTCGCTAACAATAGAATTTTAAGTGTGTATTTTTCATAGTAATACATTTTTATTTTTACAGACTGTCATGTTACAGTAAGTGATTTATAAAACCTTTAAAAATAAACATTATTACCATTATATATACTACTATTCTCACTATTATATACATTTTTAGGGTTCGCTTGAGTCCGTCACCGGCTCATAATGTTTTTTTTTAAATAACGTAATTTAATTAGGGATTTCAATTATATTACCAAAACTACAATACAGACAAACATTCTTTAAATATCAATGAACGAAGGTAAATAAATATTAGAGTATTAATCCTAAATATTAATTTAATTGAAACTCGGAAACAATAAGGCGCTGTCCTATTGAATTCAACTGGGAAGTGAGTGCACAATTCTCCAACGATTGAACCATTCTTAAGCTATATAGGATGTTTGAAAATAATAAGCATTGAAATTAACGATAAAGTGGACGGAGCTGATTGGTTGTAAACAATACTCACCGCATTTGATCCAACGTCGCACCCTGTATACTTACGGGCTAAAGAGCCGGTGCATATAAAAGCTGTCTAGAAAGTTTTCTGTCGCTCGCGCCCGATCGATACGGCACTGAGGTACGCGCCGAAGTTACACAGCGGGTAACGAACGCAGCGGCGGCTAGTTTCACTTCTTCATTTAGGTTATTATGTCATTTGATTTGTATACGATCTAATCAAGGCCGCTCCTGGTAGTGGTCTTCATTTATCGACAATTATAATTAACTACATAGCACTGGCGTACCTATAAGGCAAACCCAAACACTTAATTTACACATCTCAAATGACTGGAGATAAAAATTATGCAATTGTTTAACACATCCTACATTGTAATGGATTTATCATATAGTACCAATTATGATAAATCAATTTTAGTTTACATAATTGCTCTAGTATAGTATGAAGGGCTTTACAGACTTGTAATACAGTACCGCCAATAATGCTGGCCTGTCAATAATCAAATGTCGCCTAAATATTATTACTGAAATTTTATTAAAAATGTCATATTATGCTTGTGCGCAGGTATTAGAAATAATAATGAAATATTTTTCTTTATCAAATAAATAACACGACCTCAATTTCATACGACATTAAGTAACAATGAGCCCGTGAATGAAACTGAACCTATTCATTTTATTCAATTTAAATATGATAAATAGTGACTCGTTAATTGATATAGTGAACTTATAAAACCAAATATATGTATATATATAATTATTTATCAAAACCAAAATTGGGCACATTTCACTTACGAGTAATTGTTAATGTAAATGAAAATATAGCAGAATTTCAATATTTCTGTGAGGCGTTCAATCCAGCTTTTGTAGATAAATGAAGAAAACTTTACATCATTCAGTACGCGGTTCACCTATCGTAAACTATATCTGTTGTTAATTATTATTAGTTTATTCCACCAACAGAATTTGCATAGAGGTTCTAAACTCAAGGTCAGCGTTAAATTTAAGAATCGAAAGAATTTAAACAGTCAAAAAAATATTTTCATATGTAAATACATATAATTATGACAATCAAATTTTGAAATATAAAATTCGTATTTCCTTCGTGAGTACTAAATCGATAGAAAACTAATAGTATTACATTCGAACTATACCGCAACACAATGAAAGGTATAATCTTAAATAGCGTGACTACTTCCAGCCTCCGTTATTTCCTAAATGTCTGTAATCCCGGGCGTGGTCTCGCACGCGACGTATTTATGTTTCACTATCGCATAATTGGGATTTCGACCTCACGGGTTCCTTAATATAATGCGACAGTTCGGTTTGTGCGTGCACACGGAGATGTTAATAAAATTAACTCGACATAGCAAAACGTGTATACTACACTGAACGTATTAAAATAAAATCAGGGACGTGCCAGTTTCATTATAAGGATATAAGGAAAAATCATGATATTGATTTTCTTTTATCGGTAATAGACTCACATGATTTAATCTTTACCTGAAGTTAAGTAACAATATGGTCGTCAGTTAAGGTGAGGATGAAGATAAGAATTATAGGTAGCCAAGTATGTTCGAAGAAATTCATCCAAACTTCATTACTAATGTCGCCCGGAATACGAATCCGAAACCTCCGTATTAAAAGGCAGTTGCTAAACCGCTAATCCCCAGAGGTTGTAGATCCTGTCGGGTTTCTTATAGGAATATGCATACGAAGTCAAGTTGTTTAATAAAAATTACCTGAAATTCGTCTAATTCAAAATTCGACCGAATTAATATTACAGGTTAAGTAAAATAGCTAAAAGACTATTAAAAATGTAAAACTCTATTCACGAAATTTAGCAGGACAAAGGATTTACATTGAATTCCAGATTTCGGCGGTTGAAATGGTACCGCAAAATATCACCCGTGGCCTGAATAGAACGCCTCACAACCGCTAGACCACACTGTGGGGATTCCCAGCTTTGAGCTTAGTACAAAAACAGCGCGTATAACTCTCCGTCTATAATATTAGTTAAAACTTCTATAAATTTTAACAACATTTTCCTTAAATATTTTTTTATATTTCTTTTACTGTGATTTACATCTTACTTAACGTAATAATAAATGTGTAACGTAATGATCACCATTTTAAAATTATTAAATTTGATGACCAATAATGAATTTTTATTATCAATTTACAAGTTTAGTAGATTTTTATAGCAACATAGTATAGTATATTAGTAAAATTGAAAAATTCGATAGCTTAATGTGCTTATATTAATTTATTACTAATACATTGTAATAGAAAGAAAGAAGAAACAAAATGTCTTTTATTTTCGGAACAAACAGATTTTAAGATAAGAATAGAAATAGAAAAATAAATACTACTAACGAAGAGAGGGCTTATTCAGCTTCGTACAACCTAATCCTATATTGCAACGCTGATTTTCAATTAAGCACCCAGTGCCGTACGGACACAATTATATTTTCATAGAAAGTAATTGAATCAGTACAAAGATATGTAGTGGAAAATTCATTAGTTCAATCAACAAGCCTGTCTAATAATACGTAGTTGTAAATTATATTAAAATAGTTATCCACACCAACAGCGACATCCGTAGTCACGTACGGTACAGGATTACCGCCACGGTGCACGCATTTCGCACCCGCTAAGCCACACCACTCGTCACTCACCACCACTAACTTATTGCCCCTGTAAGTCCACACCTTTACCCGACCGCTGTATACACCTCCAAACAAAACCTACAAGTTTCAAAATTGAAAAACAAATTAGAAAACTTATAACGTCAATAGCAAACACTTATTGCTCTATGAAATAAATTTTTCGAACACGAGCTATAGCCACTCTCGCGTTCTTCGGAAACTTCAAACGCAAACATTTTCGTTACACTTGTTAGCCCCGTGGCGACCGATCGCGTTCTTTTTACGTGAACTAAAGTGTTTCCAGTTCGCTTCTGTTTTCGTACCGCAATTAAACTGCTGTTAAAGTTCTTGCAGCGGTGTTTGCACAGCACCTGAAAGGTCCGCGAAAGTTGTGCCGCCGCCGTTCCCTGTTTGCCTGCTAATTATCCCAGAACGAAGCGAATCGGCAGCCGAAACGCTGACCTGTTCGAAATGGTCAAACGGGGGCTAAAAGCGTTTCACGGCTCCATTCAAGTAAGGCTTCCGCCCGGACCGCCCCGTAACCATAGTGACCGCCTACTCGTCGCTATTATTTCATTGTATCAACATTCATATCGACGTCACGTGTAGCGATGGCTCGATTAAACGAGGGGCGCCCCGAAGCCAGATTTGTCAAGTCTCCTTTCAAATTAGTCTCCACGGTCCGGCATTGGCACTTCACGCGACGTTTAAAATCAAAAGCGCAGAAGGGTTACGTAATCCGGACCTTTTTCGGCGCGCCTTGTGTTTGTGTGCATGTCTCGTCTTTTGTCACGTATTCTTAATTAAGGACCGCCGGCTGCCAAGCGACCCCACTCATCACATTTTCATATCGATTGTGAGAGGGCTACGCTTACGTGCCGCATTTGGCATTGTGCCATTAAACATTTCGAAAGTTCGATTTTGTTTTATTTTTTTTTAAATCCACATGAAAAACGGGTAAAGTGAAATCCGCGCAGGGCCCCCAGTTTGCGAATCGGAAGCCGGGCCTAATAAACCGACACTTAACCTCTCACGACAAAGCCGATACAAACTGAGTGACATCCCGTTTCTAAAGAGATCTCGCGGAAAAAATCCGGCGGCAACGTGTCAAAGACACCGCGCAGCGAGGGAGCCTTTGTTGTCTAACGAAATATTTTTTAAAGCTCAACTCCTTAGCGAATTGAGAGATTAAGTCTTTTTTGAAGAGGCAAGCGGTCCCCGGGGTCGGGCGTGATCATTCCTTCAGATCTCATTTCCGTGGATGTTCTATTTGATTGTTATTTTTGTTACTTCTCTCCCATTATGTCCGGGCGTCGGCGGGATTTCGAGTGACAGTCAACGATTTGCACTAGAGCGCGTTAAGTGTTTTCCAGTATTTTTATAACAAGCGTTGTTCGTGTTTTCTTTCCCGAACTACTTTGTTTATAGCATGCCCGAGTGGCGAACTGGACGATGTCGAAATGATTTGGCATTAACAAGTTTCGAAGTCAGATATTAGTTTTTCAAAAACTTAGTGAACAGTTAGCAAAGTACGGTACGTGTGAAGTACTAAAATTAAATACAAAATCTATTTACAATCTTCTCTCGGCGGTACAATGCCGAATCGCCGGGTGCACGGCACAAAGCTGCAAGAAAATATGCAAATCACCATACGGCAGTAGGTAAGCGCTCGTAAGCCATGTAATTATTCACATCGGATTTGCGAATAGCGCCCGAAGCGTTCCATTTCTGCATGCACGAATTAAACTGACCCTTAGCGCGCGTTTAAATCAAAACACATGTGCTGAGAGCGGGCCGGCTTAGTCGGACGCTGATTTTGAGATGAGGGCTTCCCCTTTTTGCGGGTCCCTGCGTCGATTCCTTGGCGGGCGATGATCGATACCCCGCCTCCGCCCGCGGCCGCGACTCACCCTCCCTCGTTCTTAATTAGGACTCGGAATCTGCGGCGGACACACTCACACACACACACACACACACACACGCACGCGCGCGCTGTTCCGCGCACGGTGTAATGTTAATCAACTTTCATTATGCACTAAGGAATTATATGGGTACGCCTGAGGAGTGATTATCCGAGTTAAGGCCGCGTCCCCGACCAAGAAATCATACTTTATTATGATCATTCCGTATTCGGCTTTACGGCGGCACCTAGTGGGGCCGACACCCGCATTAGAATTAACTGCGCATATATCACCAGAGCGCGGTGAAACAAGCATTGTTTGTAAGCGTAGGATAATTAGCTTTTGTCGCAACTATCCAATACAACAAACGTTTCTTTCTTGCGTAGAAGGGCGCTCTTCA
>DWQX01001739.1:0-25740 GCA_018245475.1 Pharmacophagus antenor | reverse complement strand
TAATCTAAGAATAATTATTAGAACTGTCGCAAAAAGCAGTCATGAACTTACCATTAATATTTGACCTCCGAATTGAGAATTGATTAGTGTTAACCGCAATGTATTTGTTGAGCATGCAAAACATTCTTTCATTTCTGTGTATTAGAACCACGAATGTTAATTAAGGAGAAAAGATTATGCCATCTTTTGATAAGTAAATTTAAGTCCATACATGGAGTTATTGGTAATTAACAATCGTTAACCGTCTCATACACAAAAGACATATTATCTCTTAACACATATAATAAAATCCTAATATCACAGTTCATTGACTTGATTTATGCATTTATAAAATCTGCAGCTACTCAATATGTACCTGTCTACTATTCTGCTACTTTTACTAGTTTTTTTAATGTATGTTTTTCTTGTAAATCGACGTGCAAATGACTTTTAAAGTTGAAAATATTATAAGCTCTAAAAAGACGTCTCTAGTTTATTTACAAAGCAAATTGTTTTCTATGCAAAAACACAAAAGGCGTATTTTTATTTATCAATACCCTATTTGACTAGACCTAGCAAACAGATGATGAAGCGTCTACTTTCGTTGTAACATTCGTTATACACTTACCCATTGGATGCTAGCTCATCAATCAAACAGCTAACGCGATTTTCGTCCACATTATTAGTGCACGGCATTAAGCAGTAAAATCACGGGAGAAAGAGAAAAATATATGTTTGAGTAGAAAATCATCAGAAAATGTGTATTAAATAAAAATCATGCTGTGCTCTATATCCAAAAAT
Organism: Pharmacophagus antenor; assembly: GCA_018245475.1. Classification (NCBI taxonomy): domain Eukaryota; kingdom Metazoa; phylum Arthropoda; class Insecta; order Lepidoptera; family Papilionidae; genus Pharmacophagus; species Pharmacophagus antenor. The sequence continues at coordinate 24,960 of DWQX01001739.1, read as the reverse complement.
AATTCATCGTTGGTGAAGAGGAAAAAATACGCGCAGATAGTCGTAAACGGCAATTAATGTTTTGTGATTGCAATAACAAGTTATCATCTAACCATAAAAAAATTTTGGAAAATATTTAGCATTTAGTTCCTACGAACTTGTAATATTTGCTTGTCGAAAGTAATTCTGTCCCTAGAGTTAGTAAAGTTTTCCCGAATAGAAAATATTTGTGCCTAATTACGAATTGGAACTATTTGAACTAAATCTACAAATGTTAATTTCTTTTATAAATTTAATAACTATTGATAAAAACTCACCTTAGGCTAGGCATACTTTTTCCTTTTATAAGATTACATGGAAGTAAATCTCCAGTTAGGCGAGGAGTTATAGCGGGGAAATTGGTAGCTAAAGCCGAATTTGGTCTGTCATCGGCGTTGTCCAGACTTCTGTGATACTCCTACATATAAACAAGAAAATTTTAATAAATATTGAAAAACTTAATTTAAAATTATCTAAACACTAATGAAAAAAATATCTACAGATATCATTCTTACTGCTGTATGAAAACTAAATTTATGTTCATCATGTCCAATTTTTTCTAGAGCTTTTTCAGATTTAGAAAGAAGTTTGGTTTCAACGAAGGCCTTCAAGTCCGCCATTTTCATTTTTCGTTTTACTTTTTCACTTGCTCTCCTGGTCATTACGTTTTCTTCATCTACTTTTGGCACCGATGATAAAGGTTCTATAGTCGGTGAAACTTCTTTGGATTCAGGAACTTCAATGAAATTTTTTAAAGAATCGTGATCTTTAATATCCGGACTTTGGTAGATAGACACTTCAATTTTAGGAATAGGTAAAGAATTGCTTCTTTTTCTTGGTATGGTTCGGTTTGTCATATCATCACAAATGTCACGTAATCTGTTAAGAAAAATTTAATTTAGAGCCTGATGGGAGAGCGGATTTTTTGTTACTTATGAGGTACATATATTAGTGTGCATAAATACCTGTTATACAAATAATAAAGAGCCCAATAAACTCCCTCTTCTTGCCACTGAGTAGTAAAAAGACATCGAAGAGTGGCTACATCTAGAAAAGTTGCTGCTGAAACCTTTAAATTTAATGTTATGTTTGTAAATGCAAATAAAATATTATTTTTAAAAATATTAATTAAACAAAGTGAAAATTTTTACATTTCCTAGTTTTCCCGTAGGTGTTTTCTCAGCAGATGTTGGTGTGCCTTTGATGCCTGGACAGCCACCACCACTATCTGACAGTGACTCTTTATCTGATGAGCTGTAAATAGTTTAAGTTTTATAATATAAGGTTTAAATATAACTACGCAACATTTTTTTCAAACATATAATTTTTTATAATGCTCTAATTTTGTTATGATAGTTTTTGTTTTACTTAACGTAGCTTTAAGCCTTTAGCTCTAACGAGCGTAAAATATTGCTTTTTCTACATTCCATTTACAGCAACTATCACAACTTGTAATAAATATGAACTACTGAAACTATTGAAGATATTTTAGGATGAAAGGGATTATTATAGAATGTCGTGTCATGCGGCGACATATCGCTACAGTTTCGGATACAATCAATGCAGGCAGAGATTATTCTAAGCAATTACCTCATCTTTGTAATTTGTGGCAAAGGTTTTATTCCTGGAAGTGATGGTTTAATGTTATCTTGTTTACGGACTTGAAACAAACTTGGATCCGCAGCATACACTGTATAGACTTCTTTGTATGGACCACTGTAGTTTTGTTCTGAAGGTAATCGGTAAATAAACTACAATAAAAAAAGTGCGACTAAAGTTTTATCCATGTTTTTATGTACAATTTTATAGTTTTTTTTTTCACTTTGTATGTACTAAATCACGTGCTATTTCTTTAAGATCTGAGGTCCTATAAGTTTTTTTTAGAACTTATTAATATTTCCAAAATGCCAATAGTACTCACAATTACATAAACTCGCACAATGTTATTCATAAGTAACTGAAACTACTTACAGAAAGTAATTGTTATCGAAAAATATTCTACAACCTCTTAAAACTAAAATGTTTTTTTAAAATCAAACTCCTTACAACATGTTCTTCTTCAGTACTAGAACTCTCTTCAGGGATTGTTTCTGGAAATATAGTATCTTTAGGAGATGACACCCACTCATCCTCATTACTTGCTTGTTTAGATGGGACTTCTGACTGAGAAACTGACACATTATGACTTTGCGGGCTACCGTTGTTACCTCCTTCTTCTTTGGAAAATTTACCTTTGTATATCATTGGTGTTAGTTAAAAAATGGAAAAAAATTACTCTTTAAAAAAGAACCACAATAGCCCATTAATGTACAACTAGAACATTGGTTATAATATAAAAACTGCTGGTTTGTGATTCTGGATTAAGAGGACATGTCACTAGTAAAATAATAATAAAAAATATTAATGGTTGGTAAATCTAAATAAAAAAGTACGGCTATAGAGATAGCATATATTAATTTTTCCTGGAATATTCATCAAAATTTACAAACACGATAAACATTGTAGATCAAGTTAAAAACAAATAAAGCTTTCTAATATAACTTGTTTATTTATGGTGAATAATATTATGTAATTAACATTTTCCACTTACGGCCCAAAAAAACATCGCTTGTCTGTGATCTTTTAGAGAATTTTCCACCAAGTGGTCTTGGTTTAGGCTTCACCAATGTAGTAAAGCATGCAGAGTCAGGATGTCTGAATTCCCATAAAGCTTGCCATATTTTTAAACCATTTTCCAGTCTATAGTTGTTTGTGAAATCAGATTCTTTTAAATGATGGGATATTGGTGCAAAGAGAAATACAAAAAGCTAAAATAATGAAACACACATTCTTTGGTATAATAGTATATATTACATTAAATTTTATTTTTTTGATACTGTAAAAATTTATTTTTTATTAAAGTGCCATCTGTAGTCAAAATACTTAACTATTATTTCATCTGTATAATTTGAGCAATGTACATGCAGTTCCATATTTTATTTTAGTGTTGTTCCTCTATTATCCATATACAGACAATTCCACAAAAAAAGGAGAGTTTTGAAATGAAAAAAAAACTCCTTAAATTTTTTTAAAAATTACAGCATGAGCTTAGAGATAATATCTGTTGAACATACTACTTATCTTAACATTAAAATAACTTACGGTCATGGCGGGTATAGAGAATAAATAATAAAATGGATTTGAGTAGAATTTTTCATTTTCATAATCATTATCAGCACACTCATCTGAAGCATCAAGTAGAATCCAATGCAATGTGTAGAGTAGTTTGGTCTCTACATTTCCTAATGACTGCATATTGTCTTTTATTCTGTAATAAAAGCATTTAAAATTGTTATTATAAAATATAATACAATTATTAAGAGTATGATAAATAGGAAATTTTGAATGAAAAGTGTTAGAAGCAAACTGGAATTATTATTTATCAAATCAAAATTTATGAAACAAATTCACTAAAAAGAGAAGAAAGTAGAAGTAATTTCCTATTTCAAATGACTTGCGTGAAATTATTAGCAGGTTGAAAGTATTAAAAACAGAATTCTTTTTAATGATCTCCTGATCATATTATGTCCATAGAGAAAGAGTAAACATTGTTAGAGATTATGGAAACGAAAATTGAACCTGTTGTGTAATAATGCAGCCAATGCATGCATTACGTGAGGTAATGCAGTTTGTATTAAGCGCCATCTTGGTATCGATTCTATAGCATCACTTAGGCTGATAGAAAGTCCAAAGCGTAAATTTTGCACCAACACTTTCTCAAAAGACTGAAAATGATTTACAAAATATTATAATAAACAGCACAACATGAAATGTTTACTTCATGTACATTATTATATACACAAAGAAAAAACTAATCCTATTTAACACTTTATCAACAGCTATCAGATTGAAAGGCTTTTCGTCACCAAAGCTTGTCCACATTTAGCTGTTTATTCTGCCTCTTGTAAGTGAAGCATATTGACTAAGCTTTCAGACAATTGTTCGTTTGTATAAGTCTGTTTGTTATTTTTTTTTTAGAAAAACCCATACTGTTAATATGCTGTTTCTAACACAACCAAGTGTGTGACTTTCTTCTTTGATATTGATAAATAATGTATTAAGAATGTAGCGAGCACTAAGAATGAAGAGAATCACGAATTTAAACATATGTAAAGGGCAGAAAGTTAAAATTTATGTAAAATTTGAGTTCAAATAAAGTAAAATAAATATGTACATTTTTGTTTAAACATTCTTAAACAAAAATATGTCAATGATAAATAATTTATGGTAAAATTTGATCACTGAAGGGATCTACTATCTGAAGGGAACTAAATGTTACTAACACTATGCACATCAGTGACCATTTTGGCGTCATGTGAAAACTATTGAGAAAATAATGAACATTTTGAGAAAATAAAGGAATATATTATTATTGAGCACTGATTAACAAAAAAAATGTCATTATGAGTGCAACTATGCACTCATGTGTACTAACACAGTGTTATTTATATATACAGTAGTGGATATACATGATATTTTTACAACCTCCTATCTGCAAGATTTATAAGATTTAAGTTATCAAATAAACTTAGAGGTAGTTTTGGATAAAAATAGGAACAGTATCTCGCAGACTGTTTTGACCCTGTTCAAATTTAGGTTGTTGTCCATAGTTTTTTTTAACGAGATCTCTGCCAATTTAACAGATAGTGAAAATGCAAATAAAACACTTACCTTACAAGCTTCTTTAAGTTCCTGGCGATGGCGATAGAAATAAAAATATACGTTAATTTTTACAAAAAATCAAAATATATAGTTTTTAAAACTATATGAACAGCTGAATTTTTAAACAACGTTATTACATTTTTTTTGACACTGACAAACAAAAATGTTCCCAGTATAACTTCCTATTAACTACTTTTTTATTTTGGAATAACAATAATTATGCTCTAAGTTTTCAGATGATAAGTATGATTACCGTGATGTATAGACGCAAAGACGTAGTGCGCTTTAATTCCTAAAAAATATGATATAGAGTTTTGTTATCAACAATTGAGACTAACATTTCTAATAAATATACAAAGCACTACAGCTTCGATATTTTAAAATGTATTTCTTACAATATTTATCATTTTCTTAAAATACTTTCGTTATAAATCAATTCGTTCAATATGTAACATTTATGTCAGCATCAATGTAGTGGCCCCTACTACGACAATATTTATTTCATTAGGAATCATAATAGTAAATGTCACCTTCATTGTAAAGTTATGTTATATTTCAAAATTCTGACGTTGGCGATGTCGCAAGTGATCTAAATTATAGAAAAATAATAAAAGACAAATTTGCAATAACAACTGATTAAATGTGAAATGAATTTGAGTGAATGGGTAAAATAAAAATGATTTACCAACAGGTTTTTTTTAATTAATTACAAGTATTATATCTTTTCCTGTTTAATACGTCAGTAATTTCATGCATAATTGCTGAAGTAAAATAGGTTTTTAAACAATCTTACGAATTATTAACTAACTAAAGTTTTGATTTAAATAGTTAACAGAGAAAATTCTTCCCGTTATTAAGAATATGTATTACATAGCAATAATTTTAGTATTAAAATTTTAACTGCTTAACTGAACGTCCAGTATTCTTCTGGTATTTTTTTAAGAGTTAACGATTTATTACAGATTTTAGTTTATGATTTTTTTCAAAAATATTGTCAAAAGTTCTCACAAAAAAATATGTTATACGAAAATAACGTTCAAGTTTTTTTAGTTTTATAAGTAAGATCAAGAATTTTATTGAGCGTATTAAACTGATAGAAGTTGATGCGATATGGCAAATTACTCTTAGAAGAAAAGTAAACTAAATAGGTTTAGTTAAGAAATGTGCAGTAAAAACGGATTTAATATCTATTTAGTCCATAGTATTTATAAATTTTTAACAACGAAAAAAATTAAAAACGTGAGACATTTGTTACTACATATTTAATGCGTGAAATTAATGTTATTTTTTACTAATATTGAAACTTTATTATTCTTTTAATAATTTCGTTAAAGCGTATTTACAAAATAAATTAAACAATATAAAAGTTGTTAGTTGTAACAATAAATAAACTAAACTAATAAAAGAGCTGTATTGTATAAAGCAAGTAGTAAAACTTACATGGTGTCCTGGAGCTCGTTGGCAAAACTGGGTGCCGTCGATAACAAATAAGTTAATTGCATTATATACCAAAATACACACATCTGTTTTATTTTACTTTTATTTTGTAAATTTAAAATACGTTATATTTACTTTTATCATTATTTTAAACAATTATAGTTATTCAATTTTAGATAAAATTTACGTTATGAAATTACATATCTACAAAGGCAAACATTTATTGTTAAATTTACAATATATAAAGTAACATGAACTGACCATGCATGAAGCATCGTGAACCTTTCCTAGTCTCGGGCGTACAAAAGGTGTTGTTTGCCTCCAAAGAAAAATTTGAACAGGAATGGGAATCACATCATCACTGTTGGAGTCATCTTCTAACAATTCTTTCATTTTGGAATAGCAGGTTCCTGCTAAAGTAATTATTGCTGTATTAAATCCGAGTCACTTAAATTGTAATTATTTTAAACGTTTTTGATGAGTAAAATATTTAAGTTTTTTTTTAAGAGACTTGTAAAATTGGCTAATATAAAATAGATGCAAAATCACAACCTATTTTTATCTACTCGTTTTTTCTACTTTATGTTTTTTACGGCTAATTTAATGATTTAGGCATTTCATGAAATAATTATGTGTTTCAACGATTATTTAAAATATATTATATTATAACAATTTTCACGTTTAACGCAACACTTCACTTACCTATTACGCGCACTTAACATTTTCCATCTCTAATAAATGAAAATGAATGTGGTCTATAAAAAAATAATTCTAAAATGCACAAATTATAACCTATTTTTATAGTTCTTGCTATTGATGTTATATAAGGAAAAACAGGAAATTGTGTTACTTAAGTAAAGTACGCACGCAGACACCCGAGGGAGGCTCGGCTAAGAGTGAGGTACTGCGCACTCGTTTCGTGACATCTTTATAGGGCTAGCAATATAAAGTTATCCTGAAAAGTAATATTCAAAGTTATGTAAAATATTAATCTACAATAAAATAAAATGTTAATTGATAATGTGTTTGTTCATTTTTATAAACTAACTTTTAAAATCATAATATCAGACGTATTAAATAAATACCTACCTGATCTTCGATTGTCTTTTGTCATGTCATTGGCACAATTTTTATAGGTTTTAATTATTTTTTATATTATCTCTTTATTGACTTATAAACATAGTACGGTGACATCCCTAGAAAGATTGATCTGGCTGCGCAGTGTTCCTATTTCGCAGCCTCCGTTTCCCGTGGTAACAAGCATATTATATTGATTGATATAAACATTTTTATATTAATCATTATATGTTATGCAATATATATTACAAAAAATTAGTAACCGAAGTGATATTGCTGTTTGTTATAAAGAATTCTTATTCTATATTAGCTTATTAAGCATAATTTTTACATAAATTATACATATTTTTTTTTTAAATAAATTGATATTTTAATAGGAGTTGGTCCGTTCATTTTAAATGTTATTACTTCTTTGAAAAAGGTGTTAAATTTATTAGATGTTCATAAATTTTATTACTTAAATAATAAAATTAAAATGTGATGATTAAATGCATCGTTAAGTTATCGCGGTTCGCGTAAATGTAGGCAATTTACTTTATAAACAGGTCGTTGAAGGTGCGGCAGCACTAAACACTTTATACATTGTTTTCTTTCTGATCGTACCTACTTACGTATTTGTAGAATGAAATCATGTGTAATACATATTCTAGGTTTAAAAACATTTCTTTCTCATAATATCATACATAATCTATATAATGAGATACAATAAATATGTTAAAAAATACTAATTAAAAAATAAAACATTGTTGTTTTATTTTCTCTGTTTTACTACTGAAATTAATAGGAATTTGTATATTGAAGATAAAATCTACTCTTCATCCTTACCACATAAAATAACAATTAATATTTGAAATAAAATCATATTTTTACAAGTTTGTTTTTTTGTATTAGCGGTTATTTATTAGAAATTACAGTTAATGGATGATCTCCAACTGTTCAAAATGAACTGTGGAGTTAAGATTTATTTGATTCGTGTTTTATTTTATAAGTCTAAACATGTATAACACTATAATCAATGGTACAATCGAGAAAAATTTTAAAATAGCACGAGGTTAAAGAATCGCCTCAGTATTCAGGCTGGGTGTTCCAGAAATAGCGCATCTATTTGGTATGAATAATGCTTTTTACGTAAACTGAGTATGACTGCTTGGTATAATTTTGGAATTTATTGCGGTCTTTGATGTAACATATTATAATTTAATTTTTTTTTGCATAAGTAAATTTTGTGAACCTGCGTTAAGAAGGAGGTTCTCAATTGGACGCGTATCTATTTATAATTTATGTTATGATGCTTAAATTATTACTGTGCTTCGGTTTTGAAAAAGTGTATCTAGAAGTTGGTTGGCATACATATATAAAAAAATGGGGGAATTTTGGAAAACTGAATTTTAAATCTTTAAGCATTTATTATTTTCAACATACAATATTTGTTCATCAATAAAATAATAACTGGCCGGATAGGCCGCTAAAAATAAGGCCTATAGTATGTATGTATTCTTATTGTCTGTAATATAGTTATTCGTATGTATTTTGTTCTGTAGATGTCATTATGACAAATAAAGGTAAGAAATAAATAATTATATAATCAATAATAAAAATAGTAAACAAATAACATCCAAATGACTGCGATAGTAGAATAAGAAATTTAAATTATAGAAGATTTTTGATAGTTAATATAAATACTTAGTAATTACTATTGCCGTCATATAAAGATTTTTGTTTGTTTATGAGTTTCTTTGTAGAAATAACTTGGCTCTATTATCACTGGATAATATCGCTAAATGCAATCGGGTGAAATTACGGTTTGCATATGTAGCTGGTAAAATGTCATATTTTGTATATTTTACTAATTATATGTGCAAATCATAATTCTTAATACAGATATCTTTATACGGGTTATTTACGTTTTTCTTTTTTTACGTTTTATAGGATTCTACCTAACCAGAATCTCACTTGGCGTGAAGTGATGTGGTTTTTGGTGGTAAAACGCACAAAGCTAGAAGGTTTGTTTTCACTTCTAGGTTTGTGTATGTATATAACAAATACCAATGGCACAAATAATACCTTGTTAGGACTGGTGTGTTGTTTGATAGAAATGTAAAATATACCTTAAGCTCAATTTGAATGGATATTACGCGTGACTTGGACAGTAGAACTAAATTTTAAGTGTCTTGTTTGATTCATTTGTGTCTAGGTTATTACTTTTAATAGAAAAAACCCAAAGGTTGGCTGGAAGAAATCACTTATAGTGATAAGGCCGCCTTTGTTCAATTTTATCTCATAGCCTTTACATATAATTGTTTTTATGTACAATAAATTATTCATTCATTCTTTCATTCATGTGTGAAATACGCTATTTACAGAAAATATTGAGAGTATTGACAGAAACTCACAAATAGCAAAGAAACTAGCTGTGCATTTGGTGAGCCAAGTGTTAGACGAGGCTTGTATTATTTTAAATTCAGCCAAAGATTTAGGTAAGTTCCTTTTTTGGTAACTTTTCTTTGAATAATTTGCATGTAAACAAATTTTATTTGCCTATAAGGGGAACCATGGCAGGGAATAACGGAAATTAAGAACGAGTCACTCTACGACGAATCAGACAAGAAAAATTCTACTTTCGTTATTGATATGGGTGATAATGATGATGTTAAAGTTAAACAGGAATGTGCTGCAATGGCAACATCAACTCCTCAAAAGAATACAGGTACAGTGTACAATTTAAATGAACTATATTTTATGAGCTAAACTTACTAATTACGAATGGCATTTTACAGAAGAAATCAAAAGCAATCATAAAACCGATGCATTTATTATAGGACAAGGCGATGAGGAAACTTACTTTGTGGGTTACTAAAACAATTCGTAATGTACACGAAATACATGCATAATACATAATGATACATTTTTATTTTGTTTAGGAACAAGATACATTGCAAATTCAAGAACAAAGCGAGTTATGCAAATCAACATCTAACTTCATTAATCGTTTATTTGATATGAGTGATGTTGAATATATTCCCGACGAATATGACATCACACAAAAAAATGTTGAGATTAATGATTTTACAATGGATGAAGCCACTAATATAATAACATTTTGTTTAGAATCCGCTTTTATCCTTGCCTACAAAAACGAAACAGCTGAGTTAAATAATTTAAACAGTAATACTGAAATGTCACCAAGCAGTGACCATTCTAGCTATTCATTTTTAGATGATGCTTTGTCAAGTGACTTTGTTAAGAATATAGCATTTTATGTTGATGTAGATGTTCCTACTAATAGCAAACATGAACCTGGTCATCCTAAATATAGTGTTTTCGAAGAAGAGGTAAGTCTTCTCTATTATATTATTGTTAACTGACATTATATCTATCTCGCTTGAGATCAAGTAGATATGATAACACCTATTTCTATACGTAGTAGTGTGCAAATATTACTGAGCATCGGTTTGAAGGGCGTTGTAACTAGTGAAGTAAGTGGTTACAAGACTTAACATCTAATGTCTTATGACAATAGCGCAATACGTTGCTGTGCCTGTTTTTCTTCTAATGTGTAGATAGTATGTTTACTTTTTTACGTGCAAGTACCCCTAGTATTTGCACGTAATAAAAAGGTTAAACTAATAATTAACCTATTGTTTTTACCATTTTTAGGGCAAGAAAGAAGTTATTGAAACTATCGAAACAAAAGATGTCGCATTTTATGAGAGCACATATGTCACATTGAATAGTAAGGCACATATAAAATTCGTTTGAAAATAAATTTATAAGAACAGTTGTAATGATTTTATGGTTAACGTTATTTGATCATTAAATTATGAATGATTAAATATTTTTGTTTATATAAATAGTTTATCTTAATTTAAGGAGATTATGAACAATATTCCGATGAAGGAGAATTTATAAGTCAAGACTCTAAATCCTTAAAATTACAAGACGTTGAACTATGTGACAAAACATCATCAGTACACTTACCCGCAATGGAAAAAATGGTATATTTTCGTATTTCAATATATAAAAAGTCCTAATGACTGGCATACATGGTATAAAATAAAAGGTCTGAAGAATTTTTCATTAAATTTTTATACATAAAGCAATTATCAGCTTAACATGAATTCCTCGATATTTTTCAAATGTAAAGATGATCCATAAAAATAATTCAATAGCTAAGTAATTTTGTGAATCAAGATCAATAACGTTTTTAATTAATTAGGACAACAGGGATCTGGCAAGTACATCGGTAGCACCCGCATCTGCTGTTTCTCGTAAGAGTAATCTGGTCCGTCGTTGCCGTCTCCAGGGCGCAAGACTCTTTTCTTGTTTACGTGGTTGGTGGTGGCGTCGTAAGCTTCCAGGAAGCCATAAAGTATGTATATATTATTACTGATTTATATATTTATTTACTTATTCATTGTTTATGCACACAAAAATTATCATAATAAAAATATTCATATATAGATATTATGTGGCGAAGCTACTACTTATTGTAATGTGAATAAATATGAAATTTCTCCCAGCAGGCCTAATGTTGAAAAATGAATGCAAAGGAAATTTATTGCACATGATTATTAAACATCGTTGAACTTATTCTATGTATAATTTTTCGGTTCTTAAATATCTATATATAAATTTTCATTTCATATTGTGGCAGGAACCTCGTGTACCGGGCAGTGTCAGGGGCCAATGCCCACTTTCTCCTTCTGTAAGACTACGTGCGTCCAGTCTCTTGGACCATCGTTTCATGCGTACGCCATCTCCGTCGCGACCTATCGTCTGGAAATTCAACACCATCAACGAAACTATGGTGAATTCTGCACGTTGGAATGAATACTCATATCAATCGCCAACTGAGACGGCCGACTACCAATAACAAGTATTCATGCTTTATATCATGCATTATTTTAAAAATGTCTTTTTGTTTAAATAAACAAATTTTATTGAAGATTTTTTGTTTAAATATTTCACACTACGTAATATGCAAAAATGTTTTTTTTAATACATATCGAGTAAAAAGATAACGTTCTAGTGGCAAACGATGTTCCCCTTTAATAACTTCATAAATGATATCGGGATATTTGTATAGTTTTCATTGTGATTAATGTGTTTTTTTTAAAGCTACTTTTATTGGACCGTTAATCGACGCCATCTAGCTAATCATTTTTATTGATCGCCGTAAGCGAAATTTACAATTAACCAAAGTATATACTCTGCGAGCGTAACTAATAATGAAATTTAACATTAAACAGTATAAATTAGAATAATTTTCACTTTATCAACCAACAAAAAGGAGATTCTTATTTAGAAAAGTTATCTTTTTCTAGAAGTTTTTACCTCTATCCTACCGAGGTGTCAGAAAACGCGACAAAGGTAAGACATTGTACGTTTCAGATGTAGCACGTAGCCGCCGGATGGCGGAATAACTATCACAAAGCTGCGTAGCTAACTAAGCGGAACAGGTCGGTGTCTGGCAACAACGACACCTACTATCGTGCCGCAATCCCTAGCCCGCATATCCAGCGTGGTGATTATGGGCCATAACATCCATGACAAGCCATCACAAGGGGCCTCTACTTCCCGGCTATCCTGCTATTTCTGATCTTGGCAGCTGTCACGGTAACGGCAGGACATGGTGTGCGAAGAAACCCCGGTTTACGGATGGCCGTCAAATCTTGGCGACGTACAATAAACGCATGCTTCGACTTGATGAGCACCTGGCGTAGCTAGAGGAGGATCTCGGAAGGATAAGGAGGCACATTCTTGGATTATGTGAACTCCGAAGAGAGTGCGGAGGAAAATATAAACTAATGGTTCAAAAGGGGTACAAAAGATAGTACTTTCGTGAAGACTACCAGCTATCCCAGGGTGGCGTAGGGTTCCTGGTAAATCGAGCTATGTCTGCATCAGTGTAGAAGTTTTCAGTGTGTCGAGTAGGGTTGCGTACCTCGTAATTAAATTGACCGAGAGACAGTCTTAAGGTAGTAGAAGTAGTTGTTGCGAGATTGCAGGTTCTATCGGAAATTGAAAACTTCAATAGCCAGTTGAAGGCATAAGACTCTGCCGCATGTGGAAGAAGTACATTCTAGAGCCACATTAATTCGTTACTTTACTGAAGACGCCAGAAATCAACGTAGACGGAATCGAGATCGCTCTTAGTCAGGTAAAGAATAGAAAAGCCTCCGGGGTGGACGGAATGATAAAGAACTTCTTAAAGCAGGAAGCAAAGCTGTGCTGAAAGTGCTAAAAAGCCTCTTTAATTTCGTTTAACTCCCAAGGCGTGGAGTTAAAGTGGTTCTATTGAAGCACTATTGGGCAATTTTACTTCTGAGTTACCTTTACAAGCTGTTTTGAATTGTCATCACGAATCGCGTTGCACGAAGACTCGACGGATTCCAACCACCAGAGCAGGCCGGGTTTCATGAAGGATATAGTATGATAGACCACATATACAAAGTGTGGCAGATTATTCAGAAGACTGAGTAATACAATCAGCTCCTATGTCTCGAATTCGTGGGCTATGAGAAGGCCTTTCACTCTATCGAGGTCTGGTCAGTACTGGAAACACTGTAGCGATGTCTAGTCGATTAGCGATATATTCAAGTGTTGAGATGTTTGTATGATTCCGCCTCAATTATCGTCCAGGTACAGAGCCATCAGTCTAAACCTGCATAGAGATATAAGACAAAGGGACGTCATTTCCCCCAAATTGTTCACCAATGCCCTAGAGGATATGTTTAAGACACTGGACTGGAATGAACGATGCACAAATATCGACGGCGGGTACATCTCACACTTGCGATTTGGAGACGACATCGTCATCGTGGCCGAATAGCTGCACGATTTACAACACATGCTTAAAAATCTAACTGATTTTCCGACCGTATCGGTCTCCGGATGAACTTGAATAAAGCGATAATTATGTTCAATGAACATATAATACCGAGACCCATATCAGTCCATGAGAATATTCTCGAAGTTGTTCAAGAATATACACACCTTGGAAAGTCTGTACAGTTGGGTAAAAACAACTTCGAGAGACAGATCAACAGGAAAATACAACTGGTTTGTGCAGTCTACGGGAAATTACGGCTTTTCGTCGCCTATTCCACATAGTATGAAAACAATTCTACAATGAATGCATCCTACTCCTTATTTCATACAGTGCAAATACGTAAACACTCACGTCACATGGCAGGTCCACAAATTGAAAGTCGCTCAGCGGACTATGGAGAGTTTCTTTGAAGGATCGAATTCGCAAAGAGGTCATCCGATAGAGAACTAAACTCGTTTAACGTCGTTCAACGTACTGAAAGGTGCTTTCAGACTAGGCGGAGTCACGATCTACGCAACGTGCCTGTCAGAAACTAGAAGAGGGTGGCCCAAGATTGTGCTCAGTGGCATGCACCAGAATTGTCCTATGTCCTGTAGTAGACTGATGAAGATTGATGATGATGATGATTCAAACGGTGACACCCCATTATTAGCTCTCCGCCGTTTGTATACTTGTCTATATGATAACAGAAATTTTTACATTTTGTGAATTTCTATCGCCGCTACCATAATAAAAATAAAATACCACAAGAAACTACTTTACTTACATATATGGTACGGAACCAACAGCGGTGCTAGTCCGACTCGCAATTGGTCATTTATTTAAGCATGATCTTATAAGTTCTAGCGGAATTTTCATCAAGGACTACAGTTTTGAAACTAGTTCAAATTACTTTATAGATTTATTAATGAAATAAGTACAATAGATGCGCTATTCTTAATTCTTTTATAATATGGGATTCTTTTCATATTTGCTGAACAATGTTTTGAGTGTTAAATGGCTATGAAGGAAAACCAAATTCTCGTGAAAGACAGTTCTCGGGGTTCATCGGAGATATCTTAAGACCGTAGGTATCATATAACATATGTATAGCGTGAGCAACGTTTATATTTTTTAGAAATCTAAAATAGATTTTTGATTTAAATTCCGAATGAAAAAAATTGAATGTTTGTAGTTTCACTAAACAATATTTTTATGTATTTGCAGTTTTATGATTATTTTGGAATAAAGAAAAATTAGACCTCTGTGTTCTTTGTATTTTCAAAATAAAAAATAGCCACACGATCGCACATCTAATAACTACTACCTGTTGCCACCTCACATTCACGTTTAAATACGGAATTGATCGAAATAGAGTAAATGTAGATTTAACTTACAGATTTGCTTCACTTGTTATCTCGTGTTGTGCTTTCAAAAATATTGACGTCTCTGTTACTCTTAGCAAACTTGTTAGCTTTTAAAGAAGCAGGGGAGACGCAGTTACTCCTCCGAAAATAGAATGTTCGCGGATTCCTGGGCTAAATCTCAAATATCCAGACGGGAGCGCCATCTGAGCCAGTTAAACAGTCAAGCGAAACGTTTCTGAGCCCCACTTCTTGTCTGAACGTCTGCCAGTGAAGACCGGGAGGGAACCAACTAACACCACACAAAATGGTGAGTCAACTTTGAGGAAAGTGGGGTTGTGAAAAGGAGTTCAGTGCAACAAGTATCATTACAAAATACAAGTGATAGACAAAACGCGTTAACAGCTCGTGATGAAAGTTCCGCAGACCGGAAACTCGCGAGGGTATTAATATGTAAGGTATAAAACAGTAACAGTGATGTGTTTAAAAGACAGTGAAACAATTATATGGTAACATTACATTACACGGAATCTCCTAAACATACACGAGCAGTGATGTGACGCAACACAAAAATAAGCACAAATATATAATTCACATAGTTCTAAAATGAAAATAACAAAATATTTTAATCATTTTTCAGAGCGACCTCAGCAAGAACGATATCGAAAGTGAGTATTATTTTTGAAAACCGAGTAAACCAGTCTCCAAATTTATGTTTGATATATTTTGATATTTATTGCTCAGAATTTAAAAAAAAACTACCGTTTAATACGTATCTTCGTGTGGAAGCAATCTACCTAAGAAATTATCATTTGTAGACGAATAAAGAAACGTTTTATTCTCTCAATAAATAATAGATTTTTTTCTAATTCTACATGGATAATATTAAAAGATGTATTTCCGTTTAGAATAGATTGTCATAAAAGGTTGGCTTTGTTAGCTACGCCGGTGTCGACGCCAGTTCTGCAGCCAAATTGTACGAGAGCGCGCCGTTCCAAATTTAAACAGTTGCGTCACGTGATCCAATACCCGCCCGCCCAAACAGAGAAACTCCGCTCAGATTTCAGTGCTGCCGCGCTTAACAAGTTTTGGCACATAATTAAATTATTTTTATGTAATTATAAAAAACTTAATGTTTAGAAATTTAATCAGACGGTATCTATTTCAATTTTACATGCATTGATATTAGAGTCTGCGAAGTAAATTATAACAACAAATAACTACAAGAATCAAATACGTTAATTGTTGTTTTTATTTAAATTAAGCATAAAATATTAATAATTTTAGAAATAAATAATTTACGTGTTAACAAATACACGCAATAACAAGACTATTGTAGATATTTTATTTTTCGTAAAGTTAATAATATTATCTGTTATAAATACTTATCGGGTACATACTTTGCACCTGGACAAAATTAGGACACAGTTACAGATGTGATATAATTAGAATGTGACTCACGAGTTCGAAGTGAATATATAGAAACAGAAAAAGGATCTGGGCTCGCCTATTCGATAACGCACCACACCTGATTTAAATGACGCGAACTTTCTGAATTATATTTACGTTTCGTACATTTACGGTACTAAAAAATAATAAGCGACATAGTATTAATTTATTACGGTTAAAATAAGGAAGTTTTATGCTCGACACAAGAGTAATATATTTGATTTTACGACTTAAGTTTTATTAGTATTTTATCTAAACACCGTGAGAATTTCTTTTTGAATCAAACTTTTTTTGATCTTATCTAATAATGATACTGAATCAGTGCTTTAATATTAATTATTTTACATTTGATCTATAACTTTATATTCTTGTTGGGATATAGTCTGAGTTCTTGTTTCCTGATTTGTGTAAATATTACATTGACCTTTACCTTTACCTTTATAGGTAGTTTCGTTTTCGAAGGTAACGAATAAATATCGCATTTATAGTTATAACAAAAAAGGAAACTTTAGGCGATTTGCACATTACGGTCTAATATCTTAATAACATTATTTATAATAAAAAAGAGTATTATAGGTGCATCTCTTTGGTGTCACATTTATTAACTTTAAGTTTCACTGTTCAGGGGCATCTTTCGCCTTCTCCATCTACGACTTTGAGGGTAACGGCAAGATTGATGCATACAATGTCGGTGACATACTGAGGGCGCTAAACTCTAACCCCACTCTTGCTACCATCGAAAAACTCGGAGGCACCAAGAAGAAGGGAGAGAAACAGCTCTCGGTAAATATGTCTACGTTATTAACGTTGTTGATAGAAAATTTAAATAAAATTTGAAAACATTTTTTCTTACGCAGATTCATTCTTTATGAACAACCTATTCCTTGCATTCATTATTGTCATTTGAAGTGTTATGCTCAGGTCAATACCTGAATGCAAATTTGCATTAGTTTTTCAGGTATAAGTTAAAGATTATTTTTCATTGTTTTTTAGTTTTTAAAAATAGTTTTCTTTTTTTTATTCAAGCTCGAAGAGTTCCTTCCCATCTACAGCCAGTGCAAGAAAGACAAAGACCAAGGCTGCTACGAAGACTTCTTGGAATGTCTGAAGCTGTACGACAAGGCTGAAAACGGTCTTATGCTCGGCGCTGAACTGACACACACCCTCCTCGCGTTAGGTAAAAACCTTATTACATAAAATACTTTAACCTCTTTATTTTTATACTACTGCTATATTTACATACATGCACAAAGTAATACGTACAAGAAAATGATAATCGGCGTTAAAAATAGGAATAACTGAAATAATAAATCTTAATAGTCTAGACGCTATTCCATTATCTTTTGTATACTGCTGAAAGAACGGCTCTGTGCTAGATATCTACATACCTACTACTATTATTATCAGTAATAGCAATGTAAATTGCAGGTGAGAAACTTGACGACAATGAAGTAGCGGAAGTCACAAAGGATTGCATGGATCCTGAAGATGAAGACGGTATGATCCCATACGCATGTAAGTACAATCATATAACACGTGTAAACAACAGAACGTGTACATATATTGTAAAAAGTATTTTAAAGTTTTTGTAAAAGTCGTTAATGTTGATGTTTATGTCTACTTGTTGTCATTGTTAATTGTTGTACCAAAACAGTTTTTTTTTACTTTAGTCAACGTGTACATTTTGTATTACTGTTTTTGAGAAAATATTCAGTACCAACTACATTAGACCGCCTCTGAACATTTCTTTTGTTTATGACTTTCC
Source organism: Pharmacophagus antenor (assembly GCA_018245475.1). Taxonomy (NCBI): domain Eukaryota; kingdom Metazoa; phylum Arthropoda; class Insecta; order Lepidoptera; family Papilionidae; genus Pharmacophagus; species Pharmacophagus antenor. The sequence continues at coordinate 6,338 of DWQX01001739.1, read as the reverse complement.
CTTTACATATGCATGTATTTAAAAAAATACCCCTATATGTTTCAGTATTCTTTTCATTTATGTCTCCATATTTAAATAGCTGTACATTGAGTATAGTGTATCGGGCCTTGTGTAGTGGATAGACGAGATTATCCATTTTGAAATAGCGAGCATGTTAATGTAATCAAACCTTGTGTGTGTTCCTGTGTCTGACTGTTTCTCCGTTTACAGCATTCCTGAAGAAGGTCATGGCGTAGAAGATCAAAAATATGGTCATATTTTTAGTTATAAGATCGTAAGTGGACCGCAACAGACTGCGTAATTTACGCGATTATTTACAATAGCTTTTGTCATCTCCAGCCATTTCTGTCTTCTTTCTCATATTATAATAACAGCTATTTATATTTTCTAATCTAAATATCTAATAAATCTAAAATTAATGTTTCTGAATAGTTATCGACTTATATAACACGATTAAGCTCAATAATAAAATTATTATATTATTATAAAAATATCATTTTCAATTACAAAGTTAATTTAATATCTACACTATGAGCAAACTAATATAACCATTTCTAATATTTTGATAAAATCTGATATTCGTAATATTTGTTCGATTAAAGCTTCTCATAACTCTTTTCATCAAAATAACGTTTTAAGTTTACTTAATCTATTTTTTGGATGCAGAATTAACGTTTTATTTCCACGCATACGAATTAGTAATACTAGTAAAAGAATTTTATTATTGTATGAGTAATATAATATATCTTCGACAGGTTTTCTTCAAAGATTGTGCAATAAACCCGTGACACCACCGTCCGCGGCGCCCGCACCAGCCGAGAGTTAAGCGGCCCGCCATCGCATCGACCGCACCCGTATACACTATCTTATATACGGATTACTACCCCCATTTTTATACGACTACATCATATGTAAAATCATTTTGTACAATTCTCTGCCTGACTGTACATAATAAAGTAAGATTAAAGAAAGTACTGTAAACGTGCATTGTACGTGTCTTTTTAAAATTTTTATTATTAATTAAGTACATTTATAACGACAAAACACAAAAAACCGTTAATTATTTTATAATAAACTGTTAAAATTTTAGCATTCTTATCCTTAAACATAAGTCCTTATCTGAATAATTCACACATTAATAATTTTAAATTAAATTACATAAGGGTATGTAGCTTATGATTATCCAATTGTTGGGGAATATTTTACATTGAATTAGTCGTGACCTATTTCTCATGTAAAGAAACGTTAACAAAAATCAAAAGAAAAAAATAAGAATGACATTAATGTTGTTACTTATTACTTAAAACTATAGGAATTAAACCATAAATCCTCTAAAATATTCTCAGAAACTGGTTTTTTAATAAACTTTTACTATGAAGAATGTAGATAATTCTTTATGTAATTATTCGTTACATACTAGACGTAAGATCAATATTTTAACGCGGTAAGCACAATGAAGTTCTACTCTTAACCGTGTATAAGAACTCTAATTACCTTTATCTAAACCAATTTCTGTCGCTAGATGTCCCACAACACCAGTCAAAAGTAAGTCTCCGGCGATATAGTCAAATTTGTTTCACTGTTCAAGTAATAAATATTTTAATTCTATATAACTACTGCAAGAGAAAAAAATAATTCATATAGGTATACGTAATAAAAAGTGCAGTGATAAAAAAAACTTTCTCACATTAGATTGCCAATCATGATCATTATCGCCAGATGACATTTTGGTTAGAATGCTATGACAGTGAAAATTTTATTCAGGTGCACAAGGCACAGTAAAAATCTTGGTTTATTAAAATTATAGTATCCCTTAGTAATTTAAAGGTAAAAGGTAAATATCAAGACCATGTCTTAATCCTATTGTTAATAAATGTAAAATAAAAGTGCAAAACGTATGCCATACATACGTAAAATATAAAGATCCGCCATTGCCATTGACTCGCATTACGTAGAGAGATTGGGTGCATTTTACTTGCGCGAACATATAACAAAAGGTTCGTCGTGAGTGTAGCATCATAGCTTTTTTATGTGAGCTGTATTACTTAAAAAGTTTGTTTTTCTACTTTGTTTAAGAAAAAACTAAACATAAGTAAATAGCTACTTTGCCAATCACTATCGCCCAACATTAACACCAGTTTTTAATGAAATGTGGTTATTCTTCCTACAATATGTATATTTTTTTTTATATTACCACTAACATAATTATGTAATCACCGTATATAATTGTGCATGATACTTTCAGCGTCCTATAGAATATATTTCCATAGTAGTACTTCTATTAAAAAAATGTATTAATTCAAAATTAATTTTATACGTTAGACTTCGTGTTTAGGTATAAAGATTAAAATTTATTTTGCTTTGTAATTAAATTTTTCGTAGGTTTAATAAATAATGTTTTTATATGGAACAATGCGAGAGGAGGGCGGGACGTTCATATTGTCGTACACGTTTGGCCATAATAATAAGTTCTATATAGAATATGTACATAAAAACCAAACTTATAACTATGGATCAAATTTTACGTTTCTTTAAGAATAGAAGGGGAGCTTATTTTGGGTTCAGACATAACCCTTTAGTAAAGATAGCGCAAATATTTTAATAACAAAAAATATTAGAAAAATTGCTGCTTTATCTAAGTCTGCTCATTTCAAAAAATACTATTTGTTAAATTGTTTCTCAACAACACTGAAGAAAATTACGCAGAAATTCTTTTACCCGCCATCAGTAACAATGTTTCGGGAACTTATATCTATGGAAGTATTCGTACTTTATAATGAAATACGATGTAAATTAGAGCGAAAGATTAAAAATGTTATTAACTATTAGGGTAAACTAAATGACTTGTTTATTTTATCAACTTTAATAATGTTTAAATTTACACTAAAACATTTTACAACAAAGCTGTAAAATTAAAAATATAAATTTTAATGTACATTAAAATAATGTCATAGACGGTTTGAGTTATATTATGCAAATTTGGTAATTTTAAAATTACTCTAAAATATTATTGACATAAGTAAATTTTGAATCGTAATGTGGCAACATTTATCGTTCCTATCTTTACAAAATGAACTACTACAGCGTTCAAACTTCAAACATTGTTTGGTGTCGTCAAACGTATTTAGTGCGCGTGTTGTTCATTATATTTACTATAGCTTGTTCCGCTGCGTTATTTTTTGGGTTTCCGTATAGTGAATAGTGATAAGGTTTAGTGTTTATTTACATAAACTAATAAACAAGTAAGTGAATTTATGTATTAAGGTTTTGTTTGAGAAATACGCAATTATTTTAATATTTTATGATTCTCCCATCTTGTATTAAGAGAATCAGTTCAATACGCTTTTAAATATTTCACTTGAGACTTAAGTATTAGATAAACCTGCCTGGTACCAACATAATATTGTAAAAGAAGGGAGACTATTTATTTATGATGAACTCTTTATATTTGTTTCTTTAGGATTTACCGGAAGAGATCGATGTATCAATACTTTAGTATTTTAATTGATATGTTTAATCAAAACAAAATTTTATATAATAAGGCATTAAAAACTTTTCAGGTGTTGAGTGTTTGCGACAAGAGTCGTTATGGAAGAAGTGAAGGACATAAAATCTACCGGCAATAAAGTTACTGAGAAGCATAACGCAGGTAAGATTATGTTGTTATTTAAATGTTCTTTTTCATTGTGATACCCTCATGTTACAAGTTTTCACTTAAGAGCAAGAGATATTTTTAAACTATTTTCAGTAAGTGTAATTTTAAGTTAACTTAAACTTATCATTCTTAAATATAAGAAAAATTCAAAACAATACAAGATTTACGACACTATTAGGGTAATTAAAAGTGTATAATGATTTAATAGATAATAAATAGCTGATATTTGGTTACTTTAACTAATTAATTTCCAAATTAAAAATCTACTTTGTGTCGATGGAACCATCTAACGAAAATAATTCATAAATTTAAAGTTGTAGATAAATTTGAAAAAGACTGTAGTATAGCAATAATTATGTTCTTAGCCTATATTTAAGAAAACTAAAGAAATGCTTCATGGAGTAGTTATTTATTATTTTAATAAAATGAGTGATACACTCAAGAAAGATTTGCTATTAAATTGTCAGCACAAGCACTACATTGCGCTTGTTGCCTAAAACATCAAATCTCGTTATCCGAAGACCTAAACACGCTGCTCTATTTCAATAAGGACTTTACTAGTAATGTTACATTATAGTTCTGCCTCGGTGCTGATTTATAAAAATAGTCAATTTATAAATATGTTTTAATTTCTCTTAAAGTCCCAGCTACATCTAATAATCGTCTCCAGCAAAAATTGCTATTGATTGCTACAGCGGTGGGTAGCGTAATTATCACTGCTGCGTTTTGTGCGGTGAGATAGAAAGACTGCTAACAACGTGGCATTGCAAACTTATTCATGGACGGGCAATTTAGCATTTACAATTTTAGTTATTGAGGGTCGGTTTCAATGTTTATGGATCGCAGAAATTACGAGAAATGTTGCCTTTTACTCAATTAATTTAATTACAATATTTTAAAGCAATAGATACGTTCCTAGAGGCATTTATGCCTAATTGTAAGAGAACGGCATGTATGAAGGCATAATTAGTATATTCAATAATTTGTTGAACAAAATATATCTTAGATTTGTAAACACGTCAAGATTTCATCTGTGTAGAGACTTATTAAACTTTGATCGTAACAAAAAAGAGAGTGGAATTCGAAAAACAGGTTTTCCAAATAACAGAATAAATATGAATAATATCTTGATAATATCTTATCGGATATTAGAATAATTTAATAAAAAAAGTAATTATAAATTATTTTTTTAATATTGAATCCATGCTCTAAAATATTACTTTGTGCAACATCCCGTATGGTCTAGTGGCTAGGATACTTGGCTTTCACCCAGGAGGCTCGTTTTCGATTCCCGGTACGGGAATTTTTTCGATACGTTTTTGAATTTTTGTTATTTAAAGTAATATAACAGTTTATAATTTAACACAAACAGGTTCTTAGTATAAAATATTTATAGTACATTTATAGTTTAAAATAGCATTTAATAAATAATAAAAGTATTTGTCCTATCTAAACGGGTCAATTTTATTGTTCACAACAGATTGCCCTCCTTTGCGATTGCGGATTGATTTATGAAGTTGAACTACGACGATTCTTGCAATCGGCTGCAACACATATGTATATTGTGCTCAATTAATATCACGACTGATTCCTTTGATTGATTAGAATTTGTTATTAATAGGTACATACATGTATATTGTTATATAAACATTTTCATGGTTTACAATTAACAAATAAAAGTAAACATTTGAACCACGTAGTGTAAAGATCCATAAATAGAAGGTGGTCCAGATTTTGAGATGTAACTGCAGTAGTAGATTACAACGTTACGTTGCCCGTACGACGTTGTCACTGTAAATAGATTTTAAGTAGGCGGGGCCTTTTAAAATACATATACAGCTATTTTAAACATTGCAATTTTAAAAAATAATATTAAATGCCTTCAATATAATAAGACAAACAAAAAAAATTGTGATTAATTTTTAGCGCTGATTATTGTATCATAATGCTTTCAAAATTTCATTTCTTGTAGAACATTCCGTTGTTATCAATAATATTATAATATACAGATATCATTTTTTAACTACTACTTTGTATAAGTGACAATTACATTAATAATAAAAACATGCAATTAAATGTAACGATGGTGTATTATGTTATAAGATTGAATCTAATATTTTGAAGAATTGAAAAATTTTCACCGCTGCATTTCAATAATTTAAGCGGTGCTATCGACTATTTTATATAAAGTTTTATAAAAATCTGTCTTACACATTCAAACGAGCTTAGACATTGATTTTGAAAATGCTTATTCAGGTCTCTATATCTATTATGTAGACTAGTATAGAAGATTTTCCTAAAAAAATCAATACAATGTTTTAAGATAAAGTATTTAAACTTTATTATAAAGTATATTTTTATCTTTTTTTATCGATGTCGTTGATATGTTACGCTGTTTGCAACAGTGCAACGAGTTTATCTTCGTCCCGTACCTATGAGATAACCCGCCGCGTTTCTTTATTTAGTTAGGTGACATAATATACTACACCATTCAATAAAGTTAGGATAGATATATATATTTATATTAGTTAGGATAGATTCCGAAGAGCAACTCAATAAACTTGAGCGGCTTCAGAATTTCGCTATAAGATTCATATTTGGTCTTTGCAAATATGATCATGTTTCCCAGTACCGTTCTCAACTCAAGTGGTTGCCAATCCGACTTCGCCGGAATACACATATT
>DWQX01001738.1:0-25752 GCA_018245475.1 Pharmacophagus antenor | reverse complement strand
ATTTTGAAAAGCTCTACAAACACTGCCTGTACATATTTTTTAACAATTGCTTCTACAATAGTAATTTCAAAATTATTTGTGTCTGTAAGTTGCTACATTGTTTCAAAACTATAGATTTTTATAATATTTTCTATGATAATTGCTGATCACAATAGCTAATTAAATATTAAGGTACTTTATATAAGTCAGTTTTTCATTCCTTTGAGAGAATAAATTCCATCTTTTGTACATCCATTATATATTAAACTAAATTATATGTAGGTATTCCCAAAATTTGAAGTTTCAAACATTTAAGGTTTCACATTGACCAATATTATAATGATACAAATGTTTTAATCTCTGTATTATAATACAATAGATAATCAATGTATATTAGAAACCCCAAATAAAACCATTACAGGATTAAGTCCTGTACTATGTAAATATTTGTCATAGAATCCTTTAATAAAAAAAAATATATTCTCTGTTTACATAATTTAAATTTATTACTTAACCAGGATTATGTCTTCAGTATCACTAATTCTTGTTATCTACACTAAGAACCCTAATATTTTTACATATTATTTATCTTTTTTAACATCAATATATTTCTGTAATAAGTATTAGTACAAGTTCAATAACTGAGATCTAAATATTAAGTTTTATGAGGTAAATTTATTTATTAATTTGTACAAACCATGACAAAGTTTCTGGCAGGGAGCTACTAACTCTTCGAAAGAATTGTGTATTGCTTTTCTTTGGTTGAAGATGAAAGATTTCTGGCTCTAAAATATGTTCTCTCAATGAATTCATAAAGCGTACAGCACTGATTAATAAATTGGTTGCCCTCACAAGTTGATTGTTGTATTCAGATTTAACATCATATTTAAAGGTTATTAATGGATTGTAATTAATAGGAAGTGGTACACGATCACGTAAATAAACATCAAACCAATAATCTGAGATGTAACTTGTGTGTTTATTAGCTTTATCTTTCAATATAAGTTTTTCATTTAAATCCTTTCCATCTTTGACTATAAATTCAAATGTTCTTTTTTGAGCATCTTTGTATTGAATATCAGATAAAAGAGGCTTTAAAGCTTTCAAATACCGGTCACCGGAGTGCGATATATCAGGAACAGGCAAACGGGGCAAAGACTTTTGGAAATGCATAGTAGGTACAATACTTCTCTGTAAAAATTGATAATCAACATCTCTAAAGTTTTTTATTTTACTAGTAAAACTTCTGTAAAAATTTATATAAATTTTGCTATAACAGATCACAGATTTAGAAATTAAAATCATTGTTATAATTTATAATATTCAATTATAAAGATACTTAATTTATAGTTTTATTTATTTCAAAATTTATTAAGACGTTCTTTACACTATAGAAAACATTACTGTCCGAAGTCTACTAATATAAAACGTAAAAAAACAGTATGTGACAATTCACCATTGGATAATCAATGTTGCCACAACATAGCTATTATCAGTTACAGTATGTCATATATTAAATTTTATTTATTTTCTAGTAACACTTTTAATGCAAAAAAACTATAAAAATATTTTAACATGATCTATTTATTAATACTGCCGTGTGACAGCAGCACATGGTGTTCATTCACAAAATATAGCTTGACAACCAGTGACACCAGTGATGTAATTTTTTTACAATAGAAGAGTAAAATGCGAATCAAATCTGTGCTGTCTTTTAGGCCAAAACATTAAAAAAAAAACACCTTTTGTGCCCTTCGTTTGTGTAATAATATAAAACTTAGACGTTTAATTATTCAATTATTTTTATTATACTTAGAATTCATTCCATTTGGTTTCAAAAAAACAAATTTAATTACATTACTATTCCGCCGGCACTTACTACTTATTATAAATTTAGTTGAAATATGCCGTCGTCAAAATGTTAATTAACCAACGGCTTTCCGTAGAAAAGAAGATGTGAAATTCACGATTATTTTTTTCTTTTTTTTTGGATTCTAAGGATTCCTTTTTTTTCAACACTAAAACTGTTTCATCAAAAAAAGGCGAAAACCTAAACTTTCTGATCATATGTAGTTCCGTGCACTCCAAGTAAATTTTTCGAAATAAATTTCAACATAGATCATAGCATAGTATTTATTATTATTGTAAACAAAGATCGAAATATTAATTGTCGGTGTAAAGTGTCATATATCACTTAAGCTTTTTATAATATTCTTATAGATAAAACTTCCTTTTAACATTTTATTATATTTGTTATTATTATTTATAATCTAATATTTTGTCAATGGAATATAGCAACCTCAAACATTGTTTATAACAGATATTGTGATTTTTAAAAAGGAAATTAAAGTTAGATATGATATATTGATGATTTTCTATGCAAAAAATTATAAAGGTATGAGAAAAAAAGTTCAGAGTAAGGCTGAATTGGATAAATCGTGTGCGTTTTACAAAATATCTTTTATACAAATTCATGCGTAAAAGTGAAGGATCTAAGTAATAAATATAAACACTTCATATTTTGGTATTCTAGTATATAAAATATCATAGCTAACATTTTTATAGTTAGTTTATAACAATACTTTATCCCTTTATCTTTTAATGTTCCTTCGATAGTCGTTTTTTGGGTGTGTATGGGTTTGCGCTATATTTGTTTCGTCGATGTGAGTTCAAATATCGATATTTGGAAATTACTTATCGACGTTTTTAACATCGATGTATCGTTACGACCATAATCTTAAACGCTTTAGACAATTTTAAAAATAGAAATTTTAATTTCGTTCATTGTGAAAGTTTAGTTATAATTTAATTGGTGCAATAAAAAGTATAAATATGAATGAGCTGCCTGACACTAGCAGCAGTAATGAAGGACAAGATGTAGATACTATGGAATACCTCAGAGGCGTCAAATCATCAACATGTTTATTATTACCAATGACTCCCAGTCCTACGCCTTTGGACTTTAAGCATCCTCTATCTGAAGTTATGAATGAAGACCAGTTCCTTAGTATAAGCGAAGAATCCAAAGATACCATCATGCAAAATTCAGGTGACTAAACGATTTTCCTTATAATATAACAAAAATGAATAATTGATACAAATAAACATAAAAAAATGTATTGTACTCTTAAAACATACTTGAAAATTGTAGAGGTTCTCGCAGGAGATTCTAGCTCATCTGGGGACTCTAATTCTGTAGTTCAAGATCCAGTAAGTGCACAGTTAATAAATAACATTAGTATGTTAGACTACCAAACACTAAGCAAAAATGGTGATCTGGATATTGGACAAGTAAGTAGTATTATAAACAATTTATGTTTAAATTATGTATCAACAAATCACAAGAGCCTCTGACCATTATTAGTATGGTTTTCAAAAAATATTTTTTTTAATGTATAGTGTTTAAGACATATTTTGTAGGTGTGCTTTTTCCAAGTTTATATTAAATTTACTTTATTTTTTTAGCCTGAAGTTTGCAAAATCAATGGAAATTTGAATCTGAATAATAGAAAATTGCCAAATTTTGTAAATTGGAATTGGGTTATAATAAGAAAGATTTTACTATGGGTTGTTTTATCAGGGCTGGTGGCATGCTTAGGAGCTATTATTGCAATGGTTATTACAATACCTAAATCATGTAATCCTGATTTGCCATGGCACCAGGGTAAAGTATTTTATGAAGTGTTTCCTGCTAGTTTTAAAGATTCAAATGGTGATGGAGTTGGTGATTTGAAAGGCCTAATAAAGAAACTAGACTATATAAAGGATTTGGGATGTAAAGCAGTTAGGTTGAATTATATTTTTGAAGCTCAAGACTACCCAGAAAATTATATTAATACTACTTATTTACTCAAAATTGATAGAAGTTTAGGAGTTCTCAAAGATTTTCAAGATTTAGTTAAAACAATACATGAGAAAGAAATGTATATAATTTTAGATATTCCAGTTTTAAGTATGGTTATACCTGTTACTTCAATTTATTCAAATTATACTATACTTTTTACAAATGATACATCAGTTAGTTTCAATGACCAGATGTCAGCAGCTATTGCTTTTTGGTCTCGTGTACAAAATGTTGATGGCTTTTATTTGAAAAATCTTGAAAATTATATTAAAGAGGTAAATTTTGCTAAATCTCTGCAGATTTGGAAGCAAATTATTGGAAGTGAGAAAATATTGATTGCCAGTGAAAAAGCTTTTGAATTAACAGAACATGATAATCTTAGTGTTTTTCTTAATAGAATAGACCTAATTGATGTTCATTTAGATTTAGATGAAGGAATAACAGGTTTGAAAAACCTTATAGATAAAGTAGTTAGTGGGCCTCTTTGGAATAAACAACATTTTCCTTGGGTTCTTTGGAATATTGGTAATGTTAACAGTAAAAGGGTGTTCTCACAGTATCCAAATATCACTCTTGCATTAACTGTTCTTGAAATGGCTTTACCTGGCACAGTTAGTTTATTTTATGGTGATGAAATTGGCTTAAAAGGTTTATCTAAAATTGATGTTGAAAAAGATTTTCATGAGTACAAAAAAATTCACAATTTAGTAAGAATGCCATTTAAGGATAATGAGAATGACAGCATTGCTTTTTTTCCATGGAACTCAAAACCTGTCTCAGACCCTAGATATGACTTTTTAAACATTGTTAAAAAACTAATAGATGTACGGTTAAATACACCAACTATTTACCTAAAAGCTATTTATAAAGATAGTAATGTCCTTAAAAATATGGAAATTCGTAAAACTATTGAAAATTTAGTAGTTATCGAAAGGTGGTATCCCCGTAGGAACACTTGTGTTTTTATCGGAAATTTTGGCAGTACACCTATAACAACAGATTTGTCTACTATGTTTTATGGAGGCACTGTTATTGCTGGTACAAACAATTCTTTAGTGGGACAAGTTTTATATTTTGATCAAATTACATTTTCCCCATACTCAGCAATGATATTGAAGTTGGAAAAGTGAGATGTTTCATTAATTTGCCTCGATAGTATTATAAATTTGTATTATTATTTATATATACAATTTCCTAAATAAATGGAATCATTTTACTTTTTAAAATATTCATTTAAAAACCTATTTTGTTGACATAATTAGACATTAGGATTATACTTTATGCCGAGTCACTGAGTTCAGTGTTAAATCATTTGTTTATTTAAAGTTCTATTCTAAAACTGATTTTTACCATTTTTATTTCTAAATAATTTATAGAGATAAATAGACTTTTTAATAATTAATGTTTGTATTTTAGATATACATATTTTGTTTTTTAATTTTTTTTTAATGTTTTACCTTTTAATAGTAACCGTCATGAGTAGTTAAACCATTTTAAGTATTAATTTGATCTTGTGTGTATCAAAAATTATATGATTGATAAATAGAATCCCAAGAAAAAATAAAATAAGTATATTGTTATTATTTTTATTTTACATTTGTACATGTCGACAATATAATGTACTTAATAGCATTGTGGTATATGTACATGACTGTAGACATCAATAAATAGTCTCGATTATTATTACATTTTTGTTACTATACATCTGACTTCAAATGTATGTGTTAAGTACAAACATTACCTTCATACATCTGATTCATATAAATCATTGAGTATTGATTCTTATCAAGATTACAAGGAAAATTCACTATTTAATAGAGAATTTAAACAGTATGTTAAATAGTTTTAATAAATAGTTTATTCATAACAATAAATTTAATGGAGCTCTCACCTTTAATATAGATTAAAACGATAAATAAATCATAATTTAAAAATCGATTTATAAATCAGCCAAGTCTTAAGATTTTATCAATTTAATCTACAATGGTAATTTTTTCTAATTGTTTTTAATCAAAAAGAATTATAATTTACGTGATGAATGTAAGAACTTGTTACGGTAAGTAAAATATTAAAATCATATTTTTAAAAGTGAAAATAAAGGATGAAATTATCACAAAATACAATTAGCTCATATTTTTAAGAAATAATTAAGTACACAAAAATAGAAATTTATTGGAATGTTGTCATCAGTTTTATTTGATATTATCTACCATAGCACATAACTTCTCTATAATAATTTTGTATATTTTACCTAAGTCCGATATACAAAATTAATGGTCATTAATCTGACAGTAACACAAGATAATTTATTTTTTCAGTTAACAGTCATAAAGAAATTTCGATTTAGTAAAATATATGTATATATAACTAATATCAGTCTTTTAAGTTTTGATGTGTGAGCTCATAGCACTGGAAGGATTCACAAAAGCATGCATTCATGGGTATGTCACATATTGGGCTGAATTTTCTTATTTTTTATAACTACACTCGGATGCATGACATATGTATTAGACATAGCTCTAGGGGTATGGGTGCCAGCACCTGGCAACGCTGGAAGTTTGTCAGTTGGATTACGCATTACAATTTTTTTCTGATTTCCAGGTATAGGTTTTCTAGTATTTATTTCTTGTTTATTCTTACGATCTACATTATCGGTGGTGTTTTGAACGGGCTTGGCACATTTTATTTCACTTTCACAGTCACTACCACTTTGTTTCACCAACTTTGGGACACCAAATGCTTTTGTTTGTTTCAATAACGATCGGTCGTTGCACAAGGCTGCTATTAGAGGTAAATCTAAATTTTTACTTTTTTCCCTCAAAGTTTTTATATCTAAATCACAATTAGAATCTTTTATTTTTGTAACTGTTGTATCACTATTTATATTTATATTTGGAATTTTTGCTTCTCTTAAATGAGTAGGTAATTTTTTCTTGTATTCGTATGGTGGCGGTGGAGGAGGCGGCATTCGCCTCAATTTTACTGGTGGTGGGTCTTTAACACTCAAAATGTTTTCATGAGATTTAGTTCTAGAAAATTTCGAAATGTCTGAAAAACTTGGAGGTATGGGCGGTCTCTCGAAATTAACAGAATGATTACTGACAGATGTTCTGCTAGTCATCGAATACCAGCTAGTACGAAGGCCTGCTGTTGTTTGAACGTAAGAATCTGATAAATTTTGTATGGATCCGTAAGTAGATGAGGCAGAAAGAGATGTCGATAAATATGGTGTGCTTCGGTATTGGACACTATTTTTGTTCATATTTGATATTCTAGATTCTGTTAGTTTATGATCGAGGTAATTTTGTTGCGATATTGATGGATCTTGAAGTGGATAATAAACGTAATCTACATCACTGTACAGCTGTTGATGAAATATGGGATTTTGTGGTGGTGGTGGTGGTGGAAGTCGAGTTGTGGGTGGTGGTGGAGGTAGTCTTGAGTATCGCGGTGGTGGTGCAGGTGGTTGTGGTGGAAGTTTCATCATTGCTACAAATACATTTGAGTCTACACCAGGTAATGTTATTTCGCGTGATGGTGGCAAGCTATTATTAATCCCTTGCGCTAGTTTCGATCTCTCTGCTCTTCGACTAGACGCTTGGTGCCTTTTCGATTTCTGGAATCTATGTTCTAAAACCATAGGACTTGCAAATGTTCTTTCGCTACAGGTATTCACTTCACCAGCCTCTGCTTTAAGTATTGTAATCATCGGCTTAGACGTTACCACCCTAGCGGCTACTTCTTCTTTCACATCTAATTTTTTCTTACAAACTCCAGTTATTCCTGGGTATGCAGGTGGTAGTTTAATATTTTGAATTTTATATGATGAAAGTGTTTTATGATTATATTCATAAGGAGGTGGAGGTTTTTCTGCTAATCGTGATGTACTTGGTACGTTTTCATCAATAACTAAAACATTTGGTAAAGACAAATCGTGTGATATACGACTGTCAATCCTTGTTGGAGGTGTTGGCGGTCGATCAAAAAAGGAATTATTAAGATAATTGTCATCTGAAGGAGCAGTATCCTCATGTCCTTGAAGATAACTATCACCGGAAAATGGTAAAGGTAGTCTAACATAGTCAGACACAGAGTCAAAAGTATCACTAACAGACTGATTTTTTGGATATACACCTCGACCTACAATAAGATCGCTGAGTTCACTAGCACTTAGTAAATTATGTTTATTATCTGTTGGGTCACTACCGTCACCGTGAAAAGAAACGGCGCTTACATTTGAATTTGCACGTTCTCTATATATACTACTTTTGTCCTCAAGGTCTTGGTTACAGAACGTGCTTACACCATCGACACAGTCATTGTTGGGTGAAGATCTTTGTAGATGTACAGTGCTGGATGATATAACAGTTCTTTTAGATTTATTTTTTAGGATTGAAGAAACGCTATCAAAATCAGCCAGATCATTTTCTTTAGATTTATACATATCATAATGCGAACTTCCATATTCCGTTCTACTGTCTTCAGACGAAGTATACGTTTTTGACCGAGCTGTAAGTTCGGAGCTGCCCATTGTATAAACCCCACTAGTTTCACTAGAAGCAGCGACAGTCACTGGTTGTCCTAGTCCATCATATAAAGCTGATGCCGTATCTTGAGAATATTCTAAGTCAATATCTACATTGCTATTGTCACTAATCATAGAATTTTGAGCAGTATGATTAAAACTTAATTCCAAGCTGCTTCCATTTGACGCTCTGCTTAACGTATTAAGACCCGCTCGGTTCATTATAACAGTACTGCAAGATGAAGAACATTGCGAGCCGGTACATTTAATTTTTCCAGAAATGGGACTGTCTAATAAAGGTTCATGAGGAGTTAAATCATTAGAAGAAATAACTTCATCTTGACAAGAGGAATTTGGTCTTTCTAATGAAATATCATTGTTTGATGAACTCTCTCCTTCGTCTTTAGTTAGTTTTTTTGTGCGCATTTTTGCCTTTTGCAATTGTAAGGACGATGTTTTTTTTAATGGTTGATTATCTAGTGCAATATGTCGTATCAGGTATGAATTTGTACAGTCTAATAAATGAGCAAACGCTAAACTTTCGGTTGAAGGTGCTGGTGGTGAATCTATCATTATTTCTAACTCATCTTCTGACTGCACTCTATCGCTTACAATTCCTGAAGTTGTGTTTGAGCTAGTAGACGATATTAACGATATTCTTTGTTCGTTTTTATTTTGACAGAATTGAAAATTTAATGATTTGGAATAGCCATAGCAAACCTTCCGTTCTTCTTCTTCTCTTCTTAGAATATCATTCAGTTTAGATGAAATTTTCATAGAAAATTGGTGAGTCTCTTTACAAAGAGCAAATAAATACTTGCATTTTTCTTCACTTGACGAATATAAAGTCATTTTTCCTTGTTCTGTTCGTATCTCAAATTTTTTTCTGTCAAAACTTAATTTCCCTATGGAGCTCCATATGAAATTGGAAACAGAACCGCTGTCAGGTAGTATTTTTATTCCTTTTGCAGTTACGAGAAGCCAGACTGTTCCAGGTTCTATTTCAGTTTTAGACTGTTTTAAGCGATACCTATGAGAATTTATGGTATCAGGAAGAAGGCATATTTCCCTTATAAATCTGGTTTCTGCATCTGATTTTGATAAACCTCGATGTTCTTGATGACATGCGCGTATAGCTGTGCTGACCCAATCACCGGTAAGCGAAGAAGGTGCGAAATCCTCCAATTTGAAATAATCTTGATTATCGTATGCTTCGGCATCACCGTACTTTGCTTGAAGCGCTAATCCTATGAGTAATAGTAGAATTTCTGCTGGAAGTCCGTCTCTTGTCCGTAAATTATGGAGTAACTGTAAAAAATATAAATGCTTTCCAACTTCATCGTGCAATAGCAATGGACTTTCTACGTGAAACTGTACAACGAGGTGTAGCTCGAGCAAGGGCTTTCCATTTGCGTCCAAGCCCTGTAAATCAAAAAACAAAAATTATTTATAAAATTTTTACCTAAATTATAGAAATTAGATATTTACTGGTCCGTTGGTGTAATGGTAGTAACTCTGCCTCTTACAATAGGGGTCGCGGGTTCGATTCCCGCTAAGGACAAAAATTTATGCGATGAACATTTGTGTTTGTTCTGCATCTGGTTGTTTATGTATATTTAAGTATTTACTTTAAAAAAAAACATATGTACATCGATTTCTGATAACCTTGACTATAGGTGCTGGTTACCTACCTAATCTTGAGATCAGAGTGTCTGTGTGAGTGTGTGAAATATCCCGGATATTTATTATTATTTATTCATAAAAAGAAAACTAGAAAATTACATGTGTATGAGATGATCTCCAACTCTTTGGTGCGTATTTTGATAACTTGCTTTCCACATCAACAAATAAATACTCGCCATCTGAAAAAATAAATAAATCATTATTAACATTATATAAACAATTAAATTTTTGGAAAATGAGCAACTTTAATACTTTTATTTTTAATTATATTTGTTATCGAAATCCATTAAATCAATTACTTTGTACGACAGCTAATCCGAAGAGTTCCGTGTCGGTTATGCCTTGTAGCTGTGCATGTGAGTTTGCCAGGTATTTCAATTCTTTGACTCTCGCTTTCGCTTCTACTACAAAGTGAAGCGGTTGAGGCTGGCCAGGCATGCGTAGGGACAAAAGGCGCGCGCCTGCACCGAGCGCGCGCGTGTCCCCGCCCAGCGGCCCGCGAACCGAACACAGAGCACGCATGTCGCATCTCGAGACCACTGTTACTCGCCCTGTAACAATTTTTCATGTATTCGATTTTTTTTTAATGTTTCAGTTTGTATGGCTCGTTTATCATAAAATACAAGCCTCGACTTTAATAAATATTATTATTACAACTTAATTTTGTTCATTTTCTGTATTATGTTTCTGTGATTGTAATTTTTTTTTAATTTAATTATGTGCATTTGGTGTATCTGTTAAGAGGTCGCCTCGTTACTGCTAGCAGAGAGTGCTGCGGAACTTTGAATCTAACACTGGTCTTGTATTTATGTTAGGTAAGAAGTGTAAGTGAATGGCAAAATGTCGCTAAAGGCAAAAGTAAAGAACGACTTGGAGCTCACTAGCCTATTCTTTTTAGTTGTGATCATAATTTCTACCGCCATATTTTATATATTAAACCCTTCAGAAAAGTTGCAGTGTGATATTATTTTTGTACGAGAATCTCAATAATCATCAATAAAACTTAATTTATATAGCTGTCAATTTTCCAAAAAAAAAAGTAAAACAAAAAATTTGAGATTATTTTAAAATTGGTTGCAATCAATATTGAAGTGTCACTGGTGGTGATATAATTCTTTGATGTATTAAAAAACCGTAAAATTGGAATGATTACTACCTGCTGAAATTTCAGACACCTTGTAGTTATAATAATTTAGAGGTGAAAATTTTTATGATAACAAAAAATGATCAAAATAGTCAAAAAAATTCATATCCATAAAAATGGATTGCATCGGTAATGTTGATGACATTGAGGCTTAGTTAATTATACAAAAAATTAAAAAGTACAAGTGAAATCTAGTTAAATAATTATGTACGTGTTGAAGTTTGTAGTTCCGTCGTTTAAAAATGTACTGAAGAAATGTCAATATCATATCAAAGATCGATTATCTTCGTTGTTGTATATCTCAATGTTTATAACCACATGTATATATTTATTTGTATAGTAAAATTTTAATTTAAATCACACTATAGTTAGCAGTACACTTCAAGGCTTAAATTTAAGTATGTTTTACAGTAAATGTAAGTATACATTTCGGCCGATTTAAACAATACGCGATGGCATTCTGTTACATGAATAAATAAACGAAAAAAATAGATAAAATCGTTCCGGATATTTTTGAAATATTTTATTGTATTAGTTCGATGTTACCGAATATTCAAAGGGACGAAGATACATATCCTCACCATCTGTGCATTCCACGGTAATCTTTTTTAATAGGTTTTCTTTTTTGCTACCTGCTTTCGGAACGGACAATGCTGACTTTGCGTAGCTGTTTTACGATTTTATACAATTAATCGAAATTACCATGTTTTGTCTTAAATTACATGTTATAATAATTT
This sequence comes from Pharmacophagus antenor, assembly GCA_018245475.1. Lineage (NCBI taxonomy): Eukaryota > Metazoa > Arthropoda > Insecta > Lepidoptera > Papilionidae > Pharmacophagus > Pharmacophagus antenor. The sequence goes on along the minus strand of DWQX01001738.1, from coordinate 13,840 downwards.
GTTTGACTAATGAAGTAAATTTAATTCTTTTAATAATAAATTTTTCCTGTTATAAAACATTGAACATAATGTTTCATGTTATAAAACACAATTTCTGTACATGTTTATTTTATATATGAAAGATTCTTGCTAGAACATGAATGATCTTGAAGCTTATTGTAACTTAAACACTAGATTTACTGGACTCGTTATTTTGACGGAAATACCCTAGATAAGTTCCGTATAGTAATATGCGTTTGACTTTTTATACTCCCTTTGGCGATATTATTCTCCACTTTTTATAGCAAAACAGGAAAAATGAGAACACAATAACGTACAATATAACTACAGAATCGAAAAGAAAACTATAAAAATATGTCGGTAAATAGTTTAAAAAAAAATAATATTATTACATCTGCAAATGGGTGATAGAATTCATTTACTTTGGAATGACATGATAGTAATTACATGGATTTAGATTATATATTAACTCCGTCTCGTAATGGTATTGAGTTTGAAATCTTTTGGTAGTTTTTGTTTATAAACAGATTTTATCGTTCTTATTCATCTAAATCCAGCTGGTTTGTATCGACTCACTGTGACAAAAACCATTTCCCACGACATTTATTTTAAAACTTCATCCTAAGTAGACTACGCTAAACCTTTCATGTTATCGCAAACGCGTTTATAGGTTTGTATTCGTATAAAATTATTTCTTGGAATGTGGCACCACGGGCTTCTAGAAAAAAATAAATGCGAATAAATTTCATCGCATCCGGTACCTCTGCGGCTCTTCAGCTCTTGATAGCCATAAGAACACGTTTTTTGTTTTAGTAAATGCGCGATAGTTTGTGATGGCGGTCAGGCGTGGCAGGGTAGGGGCAGACCGGTCGACGGGGGAATGTGCGGTGGTAGGAGGGGGAGGGGGGCGCTACGTAAGCGCGGTAGCCGCGGACGGCGACGCGTGGAATGCGGACGACCTTCAGATGCCGAGCGCCCCTCCCCCTACGCCAGCCGCATCTTGCGTCCTCGCATACCGCCGGCCGTGGCTACCTCTATTTTTCGACATCTTGCCTCTACTTTTGACACTTATGCATTGTTATGAATATAATGGCATTTTAAGGAATGTCGTCGATGGGCTGTGGCCATGGACTTTATGTAAATAATATTAAAATATAACAATAATGATCCCAAAACGTTTATAACCGGTCTTTTTACACCTTGCCAAAGTCAGCATCTCGACAAAACATTTGTAGACCGAAAGAAATATTTTCAAGTCACTTATATATTTGTGAACGATGTCCTATATAATCATGTTTTCGAAATGTATTAAGATACATGCAAAACGCTTAATAAATTACCGATAGAGCGTTTTTCTAATTCTCTATATTGTAGGCAAAGTTACAACGAAAAACTGACTTTTTGATGTAGTTAGTTAAAAAATGTTCTTTAGCACAAAGCTAATTTGTATTAGTCATATATGTTAAAAATGATGTAAGCAAAAATTTTTATTGTAAAAAATAGAAAAATTTCATAAAATACGCAGTTCGTTATCTTTGGTCTTACTTGCATTCCCAACATAATATTTGTGTAAAATTTTCAAATAAAAATTCGGTTAAAATTATATTAACCGCAATACAATATAAGTTTTTTTTTCGTTACTAGTGATGGGTACAATATGTTAAAAAAAATTCAAAAATATTTTTATAGAATATTAACATTTCGATTTGTTGTCATAAATTTTTAACTTATTTTTCCTTTATATGCCTTATTGTGCGCACGTCATGACGTACAAAAAAATATAAAAGGAAAAATGTACACAGTCGAGCTGAACTCTAAGAGTTACGTCCAGCAAATCCACAACAATCTAGAGTAACAACATGAAAAACACAGCAGGTATTTGTGTATACAATTATAGATTTAATTAATAAGTTTTAAGATATTTCTATGTAAATGCCAGAGTATTCCAAATACAGTATAAATAGAATTGAATTAGAAATGCAAATTTCTTATGAAATATTATTGTGCAATACATTTTAGAATCTCATTGTTTTGCATTATTTATTAAAGTTGTGTATGTCTCTCTATTATTTCTATTTAGTAAAAAATTTCACTTTCGTCATTGTCATATTTTAAATATTGGTGCACACCTTTCCAACTGTCACTTGCTCACAATATAGTTAATTGTGCAGTGTACCGTAGCCGTGCCATATGCTAAATGTCAGTATCGTGAATAATAATACGCTAAATGTAATTCGGTAAAACCATTAAGAAACCGAAAATATAAATTTTGGATAAAATTGGTTTTTGTGCAACAATTCAAGAGACTATTTACACGTGGAGAGCACTGAACAACCAATACATAGCAGTTTTTTTCTCTATTCATAGATTTTTTTAAACAAAATATAAATAAATTACTATTGAACAGTTTCGCCAGTCAGTCAATTTTATATGTACGATTTTACGACCAGTGTTGGTCCACCGTTATCAAGACTTATGTAAATACTTAATACTACCGAATTAATTATTTTAGAATTTTTACTTTTACTCATCGCCAAATACTACCACATTTTATTTTTAATGAGCAAAATAAATTTTAGTTTATTTAATACCTGTAAGCGTGTATTCGCTCAATAAATACGATCTACACGAGAGTCGTTAAATTTCATTGCATGTTATGTTGTCAACTTTATTTTTTACATATTTAAAAATAAATCTAGTGTTTTATCAAGTACTAAAAGCAAGGAAAAATATTTTGTATTAGTCGGTGTAAATTTATTTAGCATAATAATTTATTAATTTAGGAATTACAAATTTACTAAACCAAGACCAATTATTGTAATATTCCTTCTTTACAGATTCCTTACATGTAACGAGAACACTAAAATTCAGTCTAAGTTACTAATAATAAAGGAGAAATTTAATCCATCATAATTAAAATTTAGACGATGATTACAACAGTGAAAGGTGTAGTTATAAAAACTTTAAAAACCTGTGGCACATTTAATTGGATTATTGTTTAAATGTAAAAATATTCAACGCTTATTTATGTAATTCAAAACGCTTTACTTTGTGTCAAAAGGTCTTACGGATTGATTTTCGTAGGAAAACAATAACCCTCGTATATAAAAGTACACCCTGATGTTAGATATATTAGAAATTTGTTGAACCTGGCAGACGTAGCTAACAAATACAGTCAATAAACATGCTATCATATATTTTTTTTGATGCCGAAAGGAAACTTAAGTATTTCTCACTTGTCCAGTCAAATATTTGTCAGTAGAATCAATTTGTCACGAAAAATACTTAAAAATTTTATGACGTTAAATTTTTTGTGCGGTAACCTAATTATTTTTCTAAAATACGTGTCTCTTTTTAATCCTTTCCTTCCCGATAACATTGGTCTTGCCGCTTCAGACGATAAACAGATTGAGAACGTTTTTTACAACATGACTTCATATAAATGTAAATATCCAAATGAATGAAATAAAAGCTGTTATTTTGATATTGAAGAGAGACACTTAAATTTTATTTACCTATATGTAGTATGCGTAAATTATAAATAATATAGTTTTTGTATTTATAAAAGTACTTGGCATTCGTCAGTTTCATTTACACAGTATGCTATCAAAGGAATGCGGTCGTACTCGTACCTAGTCTGTTTATGAACCAATGAATCATTTAATTTATCAATCACTGAACCAATGTAAACGTGCAGACTGCACGTTTTACGTAAATTGGATTGTTATTTTTATTTTTTAATTTATGAAACAGTAGGCGCTGCGTAGATTATTATCTTTACATCATCCTAGGCAGAAAACGAAAAGTATTTTAGAAAATGGTTATATGTAAACGTATTTGTTATATGTTATTTTATTAATATCAAATACAGTAAAATTTTAATTCAAGTACAGGCAAAAGAACTTGTAAAAAATGTCTATGTATAAAGTGGCACGGCGGCAGTTATACATAAATATATAAAAATATTATTTGCGTTTGTACTAGCTCAAAATCTTTTCTGGGATAATAATTTTTGCTAAAGTAAGAGAGTATCGGTCTACTACTACCCTAAATAGTATTGTAGTGTGTGAAGACTGTTTTGTATGCTGCTGCTGCTGCTGGATTCGGTGACGTTTGCGCTGTTAGTCTTATTGACGACTATTACAGCTTCATCGAAACTGACTCGCGAATCCGGTGATCCGCGAGTTGTTTTGTATGGATTTCGCAGATAACAATAAACTCTGCAGAGCCGTGCAGTTTTACGTCTAAAGGTGACATGCACATTGTTCAGTTTAAAATGTTCCATGTGTTCAGTGTTCGGTGTAAAATATTTGATAGTCAATATCAGGTAAATAAGTTAGATAATCATCAATCGTCTAATCTTCAAATACTAATATAAAACAACATTACTTCTAATTTAGAAGATTTTTTCATTTTCTTTTAAATCGCTTTGTCAATTATTCTTTGTGTTCATCCAAAATACGAAAACTTTTCTACAAAAATGTAGGTACATTAAGAGTACAATATAATCGCAGAGTAAGCTACTTTATCAAACCGTTATTAGTCTTTGTAATCAATGTTTAATTAATCGTACATTTGACTAGTTTATGTCTAAATATTTATTAATGTCAAATGGTACCATAAAATCATGCAATATAAAACCCAAATTAACTCACCGCTCGTTTAATGTATACATTAAAAATGTAACTAAGATAAATATTTTATTTCTTTACAAGAATGTGCAACTAAACTTGTCTTTTACTCCACGTGTGATCCATATCAAGAAACACTACAAATATATGTGTCATAATTATGATAATAAACTAAAATTGTAACTGTGTGAATAGTATATATAATTGCAATTGCAATACAATATTAAATTTGTAAGGTAATTAAGAACATAGAAATAATTTTGAAGTACCTTACAGCTGTCAAATTTTAGATTAAAGATTATATAAAGTATATTTTCTTGTTATGCACAGAATGGTTGTTTAGGAAGGGCGCGGGCGCAAGGTCAGCGGCCGCTGAGCTGACGGCGCAGGCGCGCGGAATTCTAGCTATGTGTATGAAATGAAAGTGGCCGCATCGTGAAAGCGCGCGCTTCCATAGGGGCTGTCAGCGGTGTCGCATTTATCGCTACACTCACCATCAATTAATAAATCCAATGATGTTTATCATAAGAACACAGTAATCTGGGAGTAACGTGTATCCATAAGCACTACACTGTACACTATACTTGCGTATCTCGTAAATGCGAGGCGTAGCGTTGCGGACATGAGCAGTCACTACGAGCGCGTAGAAACGACTGAGTAAAGCGAGCAGAGCGCGTGAGTCGGCGAAGGCATGAAGGCACGCGCGGGGCGCGCCGTAACTGCGGCTCCATGGAATGCGGCAAGATAGTGGCGCGGGTACCGGCTGAGGCTTGCAGGCTGTAGGATGGAGCCCGAGCCTCGCCTCGAAGGCAAGCCGACGCGTCTTGCGCCGGCTGCGCGACTTCGCGGCGTCGTGGATGGAATGCGAGCGTTAAAATTAATACTTCAAAACGCTCCGCTTACCGTGTATAACCAAGCAACTGGATATATCTCAACTTAATAACATTTTACCACTGCTACAAAAACATTTCATTGTTTAATAATGGTCATCGAAGTTTGATGCAATTTTTGTAATATAATTTTGATTTTATTTAAATTAAATTTTTTATCTGTAAACTTTTAAAGAAAAATATTTTACGTCAAGATGTACCCGTACAGTGTTTCCCAACCTATTTGGTTCAATGTCCCGCTTTTGATAAAATAAAAATTTATGTCCCTCCTGGACTCATGCAATTTCAATCCTATGTCCCCCGAAAACAAATAAAAAGCAAGAAATGCAATGAATTATATTGGCTAATCTTTTAAAAAAGTTGCTGATTGTCCCCCCTAAATGACAGACTTTTCCCGGACGCCGTCTCGGCCTATTAAATACCTCGCCGGTTGGACCTGGAGGGATGGCTGGTCCAAATACTCATTGGGCACGAGGGATTCTTCCCAACTACTTGTATAGGTTTAAGTGCAAGGAGAGTCTCGCGTGCACATGTGACGCGGGAGTGGACCAGACCGTGTCGCACCTAATCACCACCTGTCTCATTTATGGGAAGGAGAGATAGGAAATGGAAACCCTATTGGGAAGGAAAAAGGTGAAAAGGACAGTAGAAATTTGTTTTTAAAGTTCTGTAAAAGAATTAAAAAAACAATATATAGCTATAATTATATATATAGCTATATAATTAGAAAATAAAGAATAGCTCGCGGATCACCGGATTAGCGAGCCAGTTTCGATGAAGCTTAGAATAGTCGTCAATAAGACTAACAGCGCAAACTTCACCGATACCAGCAGAAAATAAGGATAATGAGAAATGTAAGACTGAAATAAAGGTAAAATTAGATTAAAAGTAAATATAAAATAGTAGTATATATATGATTTTAAAAGAATAAAAATTTGATGTCTTTATTTGAGCGCGAGGTATGCTAGAAGGAAATGGAATGTGGTATGGAAGGGAAGATATGTGAGCGAGAAAATTAGAAAGAATATGAAAAAAGAAGAAAGGAGTAAAAGCGAGAATAACATATAAGAAAACAAAATCGTAAAGAAAATAATAGGCCCTGTCCAAGCTTAACAGGGGGAACGAGATAAAAAAAATGACAGACTTGCTCTTCTGTGGGGCCTACGCCTCTCCTTGGGAAACATTGTTTTAGATTAAATATATTTAAAAAAAAAAATAGTTTAGCCATAAAACCATTCGTACACTCATCGTAACAAGTGATTTTTTTAGCATTTGGTTGTACCTACACGTTTCGAACAATATAATATAAGAGTTTTTGTCTTCCAGTCTGATTTTTTTTATTTTTTTGGACTAACTTACCGAGGTACACCCTTCTTTCAAAAAAAGAGATAACAAATTGAGATCCTGCTTGTTCATATGTGTTAGAGATAGAAGTATTAACCTTTAGTCATAAAACATGTTTTTTTATTTGACTAAGAATTACTACCGATCGAGCCATCATTCAACCATATTTCACAGAGGCAAGTCTTAAATATGTAATACCTATCATTGTCATGGTCCAAAAAAAGATTGTTGTATAATTCTTACAGTTTACGTAATTCTGTTTACCGTGTAATGTCCTTTTGGATCAATAGAAAAGTTGCTACTACTTCTTAATTTTCATACTAAAATAAATAGAAAATTTCGATTAACATTGATAATACATGCTCAATGTAAGCTTCAATAAAGTTATATGAGAAAAGTATCATACGAAGAATAACAATACTTTTTCACAAATATTTTTCTAATTCAACACAACGTACAAATTTGTGTCCATATTATGGATCGAATTTAGCATTTAAAACAATTGTTGAAATATTTTCTTGTTATTATTACAATAAAAATTTTATTTATAGGAAATGGTTGAAAGATGCAAAATATTTTTTCCTATTTTCTCTCACATAAGACGATTGTGTTTTAAAAAAAAAAACATCAAAATTCGGAGCACTCTATAAAATGTTAAATTGACATAATAGACAAAAATAATAAAAGTTGCTGGCCGAATTCAGAACCGCCTCCTTACTGTTCGTTAATAATGAATTAGAAAATAAATTACAAATTTGTGGTTACGATGAGCAAATAATGAAACTGAAAGATTGCTTATAGATGCAAAATGTAGAAATGATATTACGGTATCTCATTATGAAAGTATCTATTTCTATATTTTCATATGTAGTAGGTAATAATTAACTGTTTATTCGTTGAACTGTTTAGAAATAAATTTATTTAAATAATTCTTCGTTTTAAGACTTTTTTTTAAATAAAGTAGTTTTCAATTGGTCGTGATTTAAATTTTTGTGTCTGTTTTTAAATCAACGCATAACTTAATACTGAGTGGTCAGATTTTAAAAGTGTGAAATAGTATATCTTGAAGTTACTCGAAGTTGGTGGAAAATTAGAAAACGAAGGTTTTGCTATATTGACTTCTTTCTTTTGGTATTTTTTTACTAGAGGGATTAAGTTTCAAAGGTAATTGAAATAAAAATTCTTAGGGATTTAATTTCACGAGTGAATCAATTAGAGGTATAAAATAATGTTGACTTTTATGTTTATCTGTCTTTACAACTACAATTTTTATGTCATGATACCTGTGTATATTAAAAATTAACAAAATTTATTTGTTTTGGACATGTTTGTAGTATATGTAATAAATGGTTTTGCACTAAGACTTTCGACTTTCAATATGGTTTCTTTCTAATTATTTACTGGCTACACTGAATATCTTATCAATGTCCTTTGACATTTATTTTAAACTGTCAGTGCTAGTTGTGAGTATGTAACCCATTCTTAGCTGAATTCTTGTCATTGTTTAACTAAAAATATATATATTTTCGTGTTCAGTATTATCGTTACAATTGTATTATGAAAAATTTTATACATTTTTCAAACATAGATATTTAAATACGACCCAGTTATAAGGAAATTTAATTTAAATATGATTTTTTCAAAGGCTGCGATTTCAATAGTTTGTGTATTATTAATCATATCAATATTCATGGCCAATTTATTAAATATAATAGCAACTGACCACAATTTTTACATCGAAAATAAAGACGAGGGAGTCAACTATACGCAATATCTGATTAAAAAATATGGTCAAATTACTGATAAGCGTAATAATTTAGTATGGTTTTTACAGGTAAGTTTATCAGTACTAAATATCCATATAAAAATAAAGTATTAACGTATTCTAATAACTATTCCAATCTAAGACAAAAAAGTTACCGCTAAAAAAGTTATTTTAGATTAATTGTATTTAAGATTATTTACTTTATTTTTTATCAATAGTCACTACTGAAAAAAATCTTATTTTCAATCTGAGTTAACATTATTTTACTTCAAAATAGAAAAGACGTGCGATATTTGTGAATGCTATGTAATTGTAAGTTACATTTATTGTTATAAAAAGCATACTGTCTAGTACAGACCAAGTAATTTACTATCTATAAAATTTTTGATTTTAACATTTTATCGACCGCTAGCCTATATTTAGGCCTTTCGTGGTCGCCGCTCGCCTGTTTAGCTCATTATTCGACCTCTTTTTTTGCTGGAGGCTGTTGAATTACAAGCTTTCAGATGATTGTTTGATTTTTTAATTCTCTGTTCATTTTTTAATAAAAAAACCTGTGCAGTAAGAAGCTAGATAATTAAGTGTATCTAGTTATTTATGTATTATACCAAAAATCAAGAGAAATTTATTAATTTTTTCATTAATAATTAATTCTTAATGTGCCTTTTATAAACAGGCTGAAAAATTAAAAAAGGCCTATTAATGGCTTAACTGAAGTTTTTTTATTGCCAAGAACATTCAAGCTACACACTACCTATAGATCAACATAAATATAAAAATTTTGAATTTAACATTTATGTATTGGGGATTAAAAACATTTATTACATTAGAATTTTTTGTATTGCAGATTTCCGATATACACATAAGTATATTTCGAGATCCTGGAAGAATATCACAATTCCAGCAATTTTGTGATAATACTGTGAAAAGTATAAAACCGGCAGTAGTTCTAGCAACAGGAGATCTAACAGATGCCAAAGATAAAGATAATTTGGGTAGCTCACAAGTAAAAACAGAGTGGGTATATTATCACAATATTATTCAAGAATCTGAAGTTAGTAAAAATACTGTTTGGTTAGATATAAGAGGAAATCATGGTAAGTTTTCACAGTGAATTATACATTATTTTCCATAGAACTAAAATTAAAATACTTTGGTGTATTTTTATCATTTTAGTTAACAATGCAAACATCTTATAGCACCATATTTTCAATTTCATTTTTTACTTTATAGATATGAAAAATTACATACTTTTAATTAAAACTCTGGAATCTTAAAATTACAAGTTCATTATATGCAAGACTCCAGAGACAAGTTAAATATGTTTCAACTAAAGTAATGAAGTTATTAAGATGCATTAGGAATAAATTTGCTATAATTTTCCTTAAGTATTATTATTCTTTCTATATTTCTTTTTATATTCAGTAGAAATACATTGAAATAGAGTAACTATAGGCCCAGAAAGATTTTCCATCTAATTGATCATTTATCTGTTGTATTATAGGTTAATGGTTTATATAATATTGATCAAATTTTTAATTGCATATTATTTTGCAGATAATTTCAATATCAGAAACATTAATGCCCCAGAGAATTATTTTAGAAATTACTCTGTACAGGGTGTTAAATATCCGAAATCTTACATTTATACACTGAATGAAAATGGCATTAATGTTGCATTCATAGGCATTGATGCGTGTCCTGATCCTGGTGTTCGCAGGCCATTTAATTTCATTGGTATTCTTGACATTCAAGAACAACAACATTTACAGAAGTTAAAGCTAGAAGCAGAATCCAAGGCTGACCATATTGTTTGGTTTGGTCACTATCCCACGTCATGTATATTGCCATTAGAGAGGGACTCTCAAAGATTAAATTTGCGTCACCTTATAGGCAGTAGTAAAGGATCACAAGTGTACATCTGTGGCCATCTTCATTCAATGGGTGGATTAGTACCACTAATGTATACTATCCAAAGAAAAGGATTTTTAGAACTTGAATTGGGCGATTGGAAAGATAACAGAATGTATCGATTAGCGGCTATAGATCACGGTATTTTTTCTTTTGTTGATCAAAAACATAATACATGGCCTGTTGTTCTTGTTACTAACCCTAAACATGCCCAATATTCAATGCCCGGACGTGAACCACTAAACTTAATTCAACACTCATCTCACGTGAGAATCTTGGCATTTAGTGATGTAAATATCGAAACTGTACAAATATCTTTTGACAAAACAAAATGGTCCGTGTGCAAAGTGATGGAAAATCCTTTGTATGTTTGTAAATGGCGCCCCGATTTATTCAAAAATGGTTTGCACTATCTATATATATCAGCAATAGATGAGATTGGAAGAAAAACTGTAATTGATCATCCATTTTCTCTGGAAGGGCCTAATATGCAATTTAAAGTAATTCCAAGAATATTGCTTATGCTTGATGCCGGCGCTGTGGTAGGTCTTCTGTTTATTTCTCGTGACAATAACATCTATAAATCACTACAATTTTGAGTCATTAACTATATATATTTTAGTTTCAGTCATTATTCGCAACTCTTTTAATGATCAATGTGTTGCCCTTGGTAATTTTGAGGTTACAAAAACAGCCGCCAAAATATCGCAGAAACATTTGTAACAGAATTCTTCGTAGAATATGGTTATTGACAAAGATAGATAGAATTTTCTATCCAATAGTTTTATACGTCCTTTACATTCCTTTTGGACCATGGATCGTTGGAGAGCTAATCGACGGTTATATTGGCGCAGTTTTTGCGTGGGGTATTTTGATAAAGGGTGCTTTTATACCAGAACCGTTTACTTACATGTACGGAAGTGTGCAATTGACGTTTGTACATATACCACTTGTGTTTGTATTAGCGTACTGTTTAGAGATGCGATTATTTGGACAAAATATGAAAGGGATAAGACGACTCCTGAAGAATTTGCCATTCATAATATTATTGACAATACAGTTATTGCTGTCATACTTTTACTGGCTAGAGTACGGTACAATGGCATTTATTTTAGGCCCGTTAAGGACGTGGAGTGTGTTTTTAAACGTCCTATTATGGTATAAAACGTTAACATTGCCACAAGAATATTGCAGGTAATTTGTGTTTATGAGGCTTATAAGAAATATGTCATTTAATACAATAAGATTTTGTAACATTTGTGCTCATTTTTTTACAGGATTTTATTAAAATTAGATGATATACCGTCGTAATAGCCGCATGAAATATTTAAGAACTGTTTATCAAAGAGCTTGCTGCGCACGCTTAGTTATATATTATATTTAAAAATAAGATAGTTTATCATTTAAATTGCATTTTGTAATTTACTAGTCTTAAAATACTTTGGGTATTATATGCAAATATTTGTTATATTGACCTAGAGTTATTATTTTGTAAAAATAATATATGTATATGACTTGCAGAATTGTTTAGATATATTTTAGGAGGCTGAGGATTTATAAGGTTGTAGAAAATGGTTATCTTTAATGTAATTAACTATAATTTGATTATTTACTTTGCCAAAGAAATTGTCCAAATAGTGGCTAAAGTATTTTACAGTATTTTATTAATTCAGATTTAAATGTAAAATATGGTTTTATAAGTATGTAAAAAAAATTTAATTTATTAAAATGAAATCGAAATTATGAGATTAATAATTATGTTTCTTCTAAATTATTTTGAAAAGTTCATACGAAAATAAAGCAGCAACAAATTCTAACTGAAACAGTTAAATGTAAATCATTGTCTTTGTCGATATATTACCGTGATGTGGAGTTCTGTCTTTGATGGTATTATTTTGTAGTCAGTTTGTTTATTCCTAGATATGGTACCTCAAATTTAACTTTAATTTTCATTACATACGATTCTATTAACTAATGATCAATTTTTTTATATTAATATATTACGTAACTTATTCAATGAATAATATAAATGATTATATTATTTATAATTAAACTTTATTCATTTGACTACATTTTAAATTTATTTTCATGATTTTTTTCTGACGTAGATATAAAGTATAAAATATGGCTAGATTGGAGAAAATCGTGTGCAAACTTCAACTATAAGTTTCTCCGTCAGTTTAGACGTAAAGCGGTCGTGCAGTATACTAACATTTTTATGACATTTTATTAAAAAAAATAATAATTTAAAATAAATGTTGCGACATTAATTATGAGCCTAATTTATATTAAATCTTTCTGGTTAATAAAATTATGAATTTGTGACATTGAAATGTAACATATTTGGTTATTTTCAAAATAATACTAAAACTGGAAGTGACTTATCAATTGTTTACAATTAGATAATGGTATTTAAGCAATATATTATTTATTTTCGAAATCCTACATATCTCGTGAATTTAAGATCAGGATATAATTTTCATACTTCATGAAAGCTTTTTTGTATCGAAATTGTAAAAAAGGTGTGTTTATAATACTTATTTAATATTTTTAGATGGAATCTTACACCAAAGTTTTTTTTTCCAATTTCGGGCTACGTGGTCTAGAACCCAAATTGCTAAATTTATTTACATTGCTTTTTGGATCGTTTATCATCTAATTTAATATTATATAACGGGAAAGTTCTAGAATCCGTTCGACTATTTAAACACGAAGGCAATGTGCGAGAATAATCGTAAAGCAACTTGATAAATAGATTGATAAATATGCATAAAAGGTTAAAAAAGTAAAGTTTAAAATTATCTGTTGTAATTTTTTATTTCTATTTTATTACAATTGTGTACAATAATATGCCTTATTGTTGAGTAAGTTTGTCATTTGATAGTAAAAAAAAAAACGATATAGTAAAATTGTAATTTGCACGGTTAGCCTTGTCCTAATTATGTATCAAATTCAAAGTAGTAAAACACTCATGGACTGATTATCAAATACCTCGAGATTGTTTTAGATCAAAAAAGAGAAATGTTATCAAATTAAATATTGTAGCAACTGAGTACTTACAATTTAATTGGTGCAATTTATTGTATCTTTATTTCATCTATCAAAATCTAGCGTTTGATTTTAACTTGCAAGAATGCACATCTACACTGCCGGCCAAAAGTTTGAGATCACTTTTTACACAGGTTATAATTTGCAAAATATTTTAAATCTGCGTATGATAATATAACAATATGAACACCTGTGTAATCTACTAATCATTTTGAATGTCTAAATACCATTTCTCTTATCTTTTACACAAT
>DWQX01001737.1:0-25756 GCA_018245475.1 Pharmacophagus antenor | reverse complement strand
TGTTAAAACTGCGTACCGAAGGTATACTGTAAGCCCAAAAATAGAAAACTAAAGACAAGTTTCGTATTTTTATAATTTTTTAATATCAAAATGACAATTTTTTTTTACATTTTACTTATAGAGTTGTTTTTATTTTTATTTTATATTAGCTAACGATATACCCCAATAACATAATTTGCATTGCTAGAACTTTGCAGTCATGCAGCACTACACTACATATTTATTTTCCATATGGGTCCTAAACACGTGTCACATTTATTTTATATACTTCAACAAGTAAATCTAATGTCATAATAAAAAAAAATTTATACTAGTCCATTATTACTATAGATGCCATTTGTATAAACAGTTAATTTAATAGAGCACACGATTTTAAGATATCTATACAGTAAAACAAAGGAAGAAATAAAATAGAGATATTTCAAGCTCTTGTCAGTAACAATACAGTTTTGAACTTACGCGTTGTTGTCAGGTACCGCCGTCTAAACTCTGCCATTAACGAAGCGAGCGCGTCGAGCGAAGCTTCCTCAGTCGAAGACAAACCAAGCACGGAGCATACGCTGGAGACAAAGGACGGCATCGAGCTCTCCCTGCACAAGATGAGCGAGAAAGACACCATTTCGCTAGCAAAAGTAATAATAATAATTATCAAATATAATAATTTTCAGAAAAAGTAGGTTACATGTATGTGTGGACGTTTGTGTTTGTGTGTTTTTTGGTGTGGATGAAAAACGCCTTTATTCGCTAGGTGTCGATCTCAATTTCGACTCCATGTGTAGTGTTATAAGAGTAATAACGACTACAAGCATCCAAACGGACTTTCCTTGAGCGTGTACATGTGTGTACAATAGCGGCGTTTGAGCGCGGATTGCCTCGTACTCAATCAGCGAGGCTGACTAACTCATAAATTACACTAACTATTAAGGGAACCATAGAAATTTCGCCCAGGGCACTGGATGTGCTGTAATCGGCACTCTGTGCGTGAATTTGTTTGAGGTACATGTAAACTTTATTGTGCTGCGCAAAAATCGGTAACTTAAATATTAAATGGGGTGATCATCTCTTATTAATCCGTGCATAAACAACTATTATATATAATTTTTAACAATAATCAAGCTAAAGATTCGGTTTTTCTAGAGATTTAGTACATGTAGATCATAGCTAACACCACTGTCAGTGTCAGATTATAACATACTTGTTTTCATATTTTGAAGTCATTAAACTCAATATACCCCATATGGTATTTATTGGGTGTATTGAATCATGACTTAGATTTACTAGTACCTTTAAGGTACCGTACTGGTACTGTAAGGTAGTACCTTTCAATAAATATCTTTATAAAAATTATAGTCATATAATTAATACTTAAATATTTAGCTGTCAAAGACATTCTATTTTGATAACTGTCACTGTGAAAATATGTTTCAAACTCCTATTTACAAATCTTAATAATAACCTCTCATGAATTTAAAATATTAAAACATGTGTATTTTAATAGTCTTTATACTGTCACAGAATAAAATGAACGACACAGGGTCCGAAGGCGCAAACAATTCAACGATGTATCCTCAACCGTCGAAACTGTTTTCTTATGAGAAGACTTTTTGGCCTTATTTGTTCAAGATCATTCAGGTATTTGGCTTCTGTCTCAATCTTACATGCGTATTTTAATGTAAGTGTAAATGCCCGATATGTTTAAGAGATCATTAATAATGTGATCGCTTCATCTTGAACATTTACATAAGCAAACCTGCTTCATAGCTGGCGGGTTTGAAATTTGTCATTTATTTTGTGAATAAAATGTATACGCTTCACTTATTTAAGATAAAGTTGAAATTTTTTTTATGCAAAATAGGCTATCCAGTAGTACCTTTTAATTAAGTTTAAAGACAGCTCCTGGGTTCTCCCACCTTTTTGATTTTATTGCTATACTAATGTATATGATCTACAATAACACAATTAACTTGACATTCTAAATGTTAAATGATATGTTCACCTATTTGTAATATACACAAGTTTAGATATGTATTGGTTGTCCTTTGCAAACCGTCGCGTTATATACAACTCACCGAAACATTAAACTGTGTGTGTTTATCGCCTAAAGCCATGATATGATTTGTTAATTAACCTATTAAATATTCTGACCAAATAACCTTCTAAACCTAAACACACAGTAATATTTAAAAAAGAAACTATGTCGCGAACAGAAATGTGCTCGTTGAGTATGTATTTTGCTTCCTTAATAATGTGACAACATATATGTATCGCGACAGTCGCACCAGAATAGACACAAGCATACAACCGAGATCGGTGTCATGTGCCAAATAGAGAGCTCACCTCACGACCGCGCCAAGTGCAAGAAGAAGAAGAAAGGAGCCGTTAGTCAAACGAACTGTTTATATATTCTCGTTATAACAACTGAAGTACATGGTTTTCCAAACTGACATCAGCTATGTAGATAAAGTCGTTGTCAACATGTTTTCATCGATTCAATGCTAATGCTTTTGATCTCAATACACTAAAATCTAATGATAAATAGTTTTAAAAGTGAATAGTAGATTAATGACGATGTATTATTATTATATAAATAAATTAAATAATTTATATTTGACTTGGAATTTTCGTAGTTGTTAATATTTATTTAGTCCTTGCTGCACTATAAGAAGTTGAATAGAGACATATTTTAGACTTTTATTTGAGGTATATTAAGTAACATTAGATTGATGGAATAGTTATGCCGTATCCTTACTAGCTACATTTCCATTGTGTTCGTCACGATGTCTTTATTCGACAGACATTACAAAATCCCATTTTTTATGAGCTAACCACCGGACCTTAATTGTACATTATGTTAAGTGACAATGAGGCTAAAGGTTGCTGTTCCCGAATACTCACGTTTGTGTGAAAACTGTCTGAATACATCGATTCGGGTTGAGGGGCAGGTTGGCATTTTGAGGGTGTTAGTTAACTAGTAGACTAACTAAACATTTGTAAATATTAATATATGTGAGGGCTCGTTAATTTACCTTTTAATCTTTTTTCTACAAAATATGTCACTCCTTGTTAATAAAGCTTCGTTCTTTCTCACTCTTCCGTCCTTCTTACTTTTCTACATCTCTCTCGAACATTGACATTGTTGATAAATATCTTTTTTCTTATAAAATAATTGAATTATATATATATAAACATATATTTAAAACGCTGTGGATGCAGCCGCAAAACTTGTTGGCGGAGTGCGAGTGCCGCACGCTGCCCGCGGAGGTAACGTGGGTGAACACGGTGGTCGCGCGGCTCATGTTCGACGTAATGCGGGACCCCGCAACCATCGCGCGCCTGCAGAGCAGAATACAAAGGAAACTGAACACGCTCAAGGTACTACAATAGTTATACTATAAATTCTAATAAATATATACGATATAGCACTGACTACATGCTATGGACATTTTATTTTTAGTAAATATTCAAAAATATAACTAAGGTTCAAAAGGGACTATTGACTATCTATTTTCTAATAAAAATAAATACATGCCGATATTTATTACAACCGATTCAATGAAAGCACGGATCTTAACTATGACCACCAAGGCGCAAACCACGGGCGGTATTCGCCGCTGACGTAACGAGAGTACAACGGTTTACCAGTCGGCCACACGACGGCGGTTGGGTGTACTATAATTATATTATAAGACATAGTCAACTTAATGTTTCAACTGCTAACATTTAGGGCCTTCTCTTTCAAGAAGAAAATCAAGGAACATAATCACGCTGACCAAGGGCACGTTGGCTTATCGCCAAATATTGATCTTTTTAATAATATACCCCATATTACTAAAGTTGACCAATATTTGATAATATAATCACGACATATATACGGGAATGGTTGTTCTTGCGCAGTTGCCGTCGTTCATGAGCCCGCTGGCGGTGACCGAGTTGTCGCTGGCGGGCGCGTGCCCGCTGGTGCGCGGTGTGTCCGCGCCTGCTTGCGACGAGCGTGGCGTGTGGCTCGACGCCGACATACGCTACGACGGCGGCGCGCACATCGCGATACTGACGCAGATCAACCTCATGAAGCTAAAAGAGAAGAGTGCGCAACTACTAACACAAAATAAAATACCTTTTAACACTTGATTAACCAAAGAAGTCATTTTGACGATTTTTCAATTAATTCATATACACAATTTTATTTATTTTGATACGATTTTGCAAAATATTATAATAACTATAAAAATTAATAGATTATTAAGCTTGGAATTCATGTTCGTCTCTTTTTTTTTTTGTTTATGTAAGCTATTCATAACGCGTATCATCATAACGAATGTTATTTTATCCACTAATGAAGAGCAATTTAATGTTAATTCTGTTGTGAAAACTTTTTAAACTTTGAAGTTTACTACGATTCTTTATGCATTTTCCTTATGCGGTTCCTATCCACCGCACAAAAACTGTTTACAGTTTACGCTATGGAACTATCCAACCACGTAGACTATCTAGGACGGGATAGCTTAACAAACAGTTAACTAGCTTTGATGAAGAGGTGTTAACGAATGTATTAAATGCAAAGTTGAAAAATTAAAATTCTTATAACACTACTTACTACGTTACACGTCGCAATTATGAATTAAGTTGAACTATAAATGATAGCTATCACCAGCAAAGGCATAAATATTTAGGCATCATTTTCCAGCATTTGTCTAAAAGGGATAACGCGTTGATATAAAAAGTCAGATATAAATTTAATGCGAGGTTGTCTTTTTTATTCGAAAAGAGCAAAATCTGTTGAAATTTTTTTTGTTTGTTTTGCTTCAATTGTTTATGTAGTGAATCGGCTGCTGACTAAATCTCATCCTCATGGAAAGTTCTATTATACTTATATAGTTGGTATAAATTCAATTCAGTAAAAAATAATAACTTTTTTACAGATATTACTTTAGAAGATCATTTAATGACATCCAGTGAGAATACGGAAGGATCCGAAATAAGGTCCACTCGGTCGTTAGGCATTGAGAAACAATTAAGAGTAAGTACAAATTGATTAGTTGTCCAGTATATTTGTATTTTCAAATCATCAATGAATTTGTTTATATTTTTAAATATTTAATTGCAGTTGAAATCATGCTAATGGTTTCAACATAGCTTTAAAAAAATATTTTTTTAATTGAAAAGAAAGGTGAAGAAGTATCATTTTTATTTTTACAGAAACGTAAACCTGCTGTTTATGACTCGGAAATAGAAGATTCTGCTGAATCTAGTAGCGATGACGAAAATCCGTTGGTGCATCCCATCGACAGTCCTGGGAACTTTACGCCCACAGAGATTCCGTATAGTTTCTACATTATTCAAGTTATTTTTTATAAGCGATGAGCTTAACGTGTGATTTAAATTTCTCATGATGTTAAGTGATGAATAAGGCTGTAGATGGTGAAGCGTGCTCGCCCAGAATACTCTAGCTCGTAGATGTTTATGTGGCGGATACTCTACTATGGCGGCAATTTGATATTGACAGTGGAAGCAAGCCTGGCGGGTTCGAAAAAACCCTACCACCATTCAGACTCCACTACTGATGTGGCTTTAGGAATCGAAGCCGGGACCTCCATGATACAAGCCAAGAAGTAAACCATTACGCCATAGACGAAGTATTCTGGATAAATGATTTAAATTTTTATAAACTTTTCGTATTACATCAAAACTGTGCCATTCTTGTTACAGTTCGACCATAAATGAAAGTGGATCTTCGAAGAAGAAATTCTTGAGGATGGTCGACAGAATCGCAACGAACAAGTACTTCCAACAGGTGACGGATTACAAATACGTGAAACGCGCCATGGAGGGCCTGTCCAACACAGACATCAAGCTGCAGCTAGAGGTCCACGGACTGGAGGGGCGGCTGGCTATCAACCTGCCAGCGCCGCCGCACGACAGGATATGGATCGGGTAAATATTTTATTAATAATACTAACACATTCAAGAGAACCTATTTTTAGAACACGGCGGTTTTTTTTCTTGGATTTTAATTACTTCACACACGATGTGAGCTCGTCTCTAAGTCTTGGAAAAGCAATGCATATGTGGTGTGCAATCGGTCTTAATAATTATTTATAAATATACTCGTTGGAGACTGGTTAGAATGAAGTAATACTGTAATAAATATTTTTTTAATTTCCTTGCAATAGCTGCATGTCCGGTGAAGTTCTTGTTGTTCTAAAGTTTACTCGTTGTAAGTAGTATCTGTTACCGAATGCTGCTAAGGCACTATCACAACCGCAGCGTCTAATTTTACGTCAAGCCATAGTGGCGGTCTCATTAAATCAAATTAAGTTTTGGTTGACACTTAACTGGTAAATTTGTGGTTGCGCTTTAAAGCGATGACTTTAATATGATGCTACTAAAACATTCTTGAAATATTGCTTCAATATATGATTTAAGAGGTTGTTTCGTTGCTATCACTAATTACGTAATATCATTAATTACATGTACTTGGTGCAGATTCCGCACAAACCCGCAGCTAGTGCTGCGCGCGCGTCCCGCGGTCGGCGCGCGTGCTCTCCGCTTCGCGCACATTTCCAACTGGATCGAACAGAAACTCACTAGAGAGTTTGAGAAGGTTCTCGTACTACCCAACATGGAAGATATTGTCATCGACCTCATGACACCCACACCTGTGCAATTTGAGTGATCTAAAAATCGATAAAAATGGAAGTAAGTCTTTAGTTAATTAGAATAAATAATATTTATACTAGCCGAACTTGGTGGATAATGTATATTTTTTTTATATTTGTATATCTTATCAAGGATGGTTAAGACACAGCAGTTATATTATGGCGATCGGTTTTACGGAATAAAAGTTGCTATTTCGCGACGCTATATGATGAAAAGGTAGATACAAAAATAAGATTAAACAAACGGGATAAGAAAACCACTCTCAAGTTTCAATGGTATTCAAAAGGATAGTATCGAAGTTAAGCAGTTGCATATATATAAACAGCGAAATTTTGCACCAGCGTTGTCTCTACTACACTATTACCGTGTTAAAGTTTTATTGACATCTTGTGATTTCATTTATAGATATTGCATATCATGTAAACCCAATTTATTGTTGCATTGTCGCTTGCCGCCATTGTTTGATTATGTTTTTATTTTAATAACATTTGAAAGAATTTGTACAATTTTAGTTAAAAACTGTTTATATCTTCATGAACGAAAAGACAAAGCAATCCGAAATAAGCTAAAATTTCATATAGTTTCATAAAGTTTCATAAAGTTACATAAAGCAAATGTCAAAATTTTGGAGTATAAATATTTATAATCTTTTTCTTTGCCTATTGAGGCAATGACATTAACAAAAAAGCCATGCAACCAAGGTTTATTAATCAAATCGTTTTTCTTGTTACCAAAAAGGGAAATATTAATAATTACATTATATGGTATAAATCTATTAAATATCCCATATTACTTTTAAATTCTTTCTATTAAAGACGCACACTAAATTTAAAAGAATAACCGTGAATGTATTGCAATTGGTGAAATCAAATTTTTATAGTCTGAAAATTCTTTTTTATTATTTGAGTACATATTAGTTTTGAATTGGTTCTGATAGTGTCAGTTTCAGTTGAAGGTTTGCTGCACATGAACAAGAATTTTGAAGTTCCTTTATATTTAATCAAACGCCTGTAAGAGTTACTAATTATAAAAAGTGTCAAATAACTATACAGTGAGCAACGCATTTATTCATACCGACAAGTTATTATTTAGAATAAAACTGTATGTAGTTATAGACATGTGGTAAAATAATTAGTTACGATAATAATAATAATTCAATCAAACAATTAATTAGTTAAAATACATACAAAACGTATAGGTTATGAGTTGGTTCATTTAATAATTGACGATCGCCTCTATAGCTTTATTTTTAGAAAGTTGGAGTAATTTTTTCCCAAATTTGTATGAACCCTGTAAATAATTTTACAACATATAAATTTTATGAAGGGCCAAAAAAAATAGGAGAAAAACTATAATTTCTTGCGTTCAAAAACGTTTGTAACGTCTCTTAATAAGAATAGTATATAAATTAATAAAAGATTTCAGGATATATATTCAGGATATATAGATACATACATTTTTAAAGTATTTCATTACTAATAGTAATAAGACGCCTTCGATATTAATCTATTTATAAATATTTATTGAAATATAATGGGGGGTACATTTTCCTTATATTAGATTCATATTTATATTAAAAGGTATTATTGTTTTTAATTCAGGAATTACAAAGATTCTATTCAGTTAAACAATGATTTTAGTTAAGATTTTAGTATAATTTTTATTTAGTATTGCGCTTTCTTACTATAGTCATACGAATTTGATTAGCGTGATCGTCTTATTTGATCAAATCTCATAATTTTGATGTAACCAACTGCGTTTGTATACTTCGCACAATTTTAGCAGCGTTACTCTTAATGCAGCGGCATTAATCAAAATCCGACGTTGTGTTTTGTTTTTTAATAAGAACAATTACAACTTTAATCAATTGACACCATCTCTTGTTTTTTTAAATATTAATCATATGTTCTTCATTGTTTATTACCTGTATACAGTCATATGAAATTAAATAGTTGAAGTTAAACGCTACTTTACGGTACGAAATTTGTCAAGTATATTATAAATACCTTACCATTTGTCAAGTATATTAATAATTACCTACATTTATGTTTTCATTTTCAAAATATTGCCGATTTCGAGCTTCTCCTTTTTCATGTATGATAAATGTTCTGACAATAAATCCATTATAAATCTGTTATATTTCCAATGTTTAACTGTTACAATAGAAACATGAATTTAGTGATAAAAATTTGGGTACACTTTATACCTACGTTGTAAATTTATAAAAAATGAAAATAAATTTTAACCATTTCTATGGCTAGTTCGACATGTGTAATCTTTTCTAATAAAAAAAAATATTTGTAATTTTGAATCGATAAATATTTATTACAAAATACGTAAACAGTAAGACCTTGTTAGAAACTAAAAAAAAATATTTTTATCTCAAAACATAGTCAAATGTTTACAATTAAAAACATTGTTTTGTAATTTATGTGGATTCTAAGAATAAAATAGCCTCATATCCAAGCTTTTCCACTATTACTAGAACCTCATCCCTGCATCGTAGTGTCATTTTGTGCTTTAACAGTATATATATTTTTTTATTATTGGAAATTTCGTAAAGTTAAAAGCAAACCTTATGAGAGGCGTTAATAAGGCTGATTGTTAGTTGCTCATTGTTTAATAAGTACCGAAGAGGTAATTTTTTTCTCAAATCTGAGGATAAATGAGTTTAAAATTTAGATTTTTCTTTAGAGTATTCAATATTTTTAATTTAAAATTTTGATGTATTTATAACCTTATTTAAAATGAGAATTCCATTATTAAATTCAAATATATGGTTTTATGTATTTCAAGTTGCATTTAAACATGTGCGCAGACTGTAGAACGTCTAAATAATATAAATACGAAAGTTTTGGAGATTATAATTGTGTTATTAGTATATCAAAATTATGAATTTCTTCTTTATATATAATTTACAATTTCTGCACTTTGAGTGTTTAAAATGTTACATTTTCAAAAAATATATTACTTGCTACATATCAAAGTATTTATTATGTACCTGTTTCAAGAACTACTATTTTAATATAAAGCTATTTTTCTAATTCTTGACAAATGTTGGGAAATATATTAAAAAATAAATTGTAGGTACGTTCAAATGAGGCATGCTTTTAATTTAATATCGCATCACAACATGTATTAATATAATTTTATCGTAAGAAAAAACTGGGTTTTTTATAGACAGTATATTTAATATTTTATGTTACAATAAGGCATCTTAAATCTGTGCTCAGACGAGCTGAGAGGCTGCAAAATTACTAGGCAATTTCAGTCACTTTAATTCGTTAATGACTTAGATTGTAAATGTTTTAGTTTGGCATAGTTTATTTGCTCCAAAACATTGTTATATTATACATTTTATTTATTAAAAGGAAACATTTATGTTCGCTTTATTTCTTTTGTGGGGCCTGTCGAACGCAGCATTCAAAACTTTATGATTGTACCAAAAAACGTATATGTGTATTGTATTTGTATATAAATTATCAAATTATAAAAATGTTTATGTGATATTATTATATAGTTAAGAGTTAAACCGTGCCGAGTAGATTTTCTATGTGGTATCAGTTGTGATTTTTTCAATAAATGAATTGCTATATTACGTGCATATTTTTTTACTAATCCTTGGTCAAAAATTGTCAAACTACATTTCTAATGCACTTATTTGACTCTGGTTTCCCTGCAAGACGAAAAGACTTTCTAATATGTAGAGTTAACAATGTATTAATAAAATTCATTGGATTCGTGAGTTTATCGTTCAAATAGCTGTTTTGAGACATACTGGTATTTTCTTTCATATAACTTCACAATATTTTAATTATTTTCAAGCTATGGCAGATGTTATTTAGGGTTTACACGAGCCTTAATGGACTCTTCAAATTTTATTGACATTGAATGGTATGGTTTACTACATATAATGATACTTAACAATTGCAAAATCACAAACAATGTTGTGTGAACTCGAAAAGTATAATACACAACAACAATAAAATTTCGAATGGTTGCATATTTTTTGTACAATTAAACAAAGGTTCATTTTAAATCAATTTTATTTAATCGCCTTTTGTATATTACAATAAAATATGTTTATTATTCAATCTAAATATATTTTCCAAATATTATATACAATAGGCACATTGTTATAAATTACACACATTGTATTCTATATCACATATTGACATCTATAATAAACCTTTTGTACAAACGTATATATTAATGTCATCGAATAAAAAATATTTATAAAGTTATATTTATAAAGATATAAATTATATTTATAGAAATTTGTTTCTATATGAAACGATATGATTTATAATTTTACATTGGAAGCACTTGTTTGAAAGCTTGCGTAAATATTGCTTAGTATTTTGTTTATTTTAATTATCACCATCTACTGTAGAAAGATAATGTATTTTATCTTTCCGCAACATAATGGTATAATATTATATTAAAAAGTTTTTTTATACTTCATATTTAATTTATATAATATATGGAATAAAGATATCAATATGGCTATTTCATTATTTTATATGGCTATAAAAGATACGTTCTTAATTTAATATTTACAACGTTGAGATCAACCTTAAATCTACAATAAGATTCCTAAAGATTTTGGCACTCTGAACCACAAGCTCATGTGTCTACGAGCAAATATTTTACGACGTATTATTTAATACATATATGTATCTATTTGTACAGTCATAATATTAATACATTATATGGCAAGTATATAAAGGATGTAATACATAAAATATCATTCATATAATCAGATAACTCATTTTGAGGACCCGAAGAAAAAATATTGAAATCACAGTTACTTCATAGATTGCAAAGGATAAGAAAGTAATGAATTACCTTTTATTTAATTCTATGGATAATTCAATACCATTTTTACGAAAGAATGTTATTAGAACATCGTGATTTTATCTGCAAACGTACGTACTATTTTGCCAAAATTTAATTCTACCACTAGAATGTATTTGACGGTAACAAACACAATACCTACATTTAACATGATTTCGTAAAAAAAAATGCTTATAAGTAGTTTTGACGGCGAAGCGATGAAAAGAGATGATTTGAGAACGAAATAGCACAACTTGGGCGAAAGTATATACTGCATAATGTGTGATGTGTTCATCTATAAGATGGAGTCCTTTGAAACCAATGTAATCAATTATCGATATTTCGAACGTAAAATGTATTACTGCTTCTATGCAGTTACACCGAATGGACGCTGTGAGTTGTACGTATAGAATAAAGGACCATTAACATTAAAATAAGATATATAGCCCTTATGATAGCCAACTTCCGCTAAAAGGTTTGACACATTTACACACTGCTTCATATTAACGTTGCTATAACGTACAAGTAGATCAGGGCACAATTATGACTATTGTGGATTGAGTAACAATCACTGCCATGCAGTGTCACTTCATAATGCTCAATGTACTGTTACAGGAATACAAACATGTAGACAAGATGTGCAGTACCAGGCTTTATTATGGGATTGTTTTGATTTACACGCGGCTATGAGGAGAGGCTGCAGTGCGCGTCGTGCGCACGCGCACGCTCAGTAGCGAGCCGCCGCCAGTGGTGCAAGCGCGGCGCGCACACGAGCGCGAGACGGCCGAGCGTGCGGCGTGCCATCGCGATGTACTCGCCGCCGCCGCCGCCGCCAGACGCGCCGCAACCGGACCACACATGCACGTGCGCGTGTAACGGCAGGCTAGTGTTGCGCGCACTTCGGTCTGCCGCCGGCTCCGTCACAGTGTTGTCCGTGTCGTAACTGCGATTAGGGAGATTACATTAATAGATCATACAAACATTTTCATTAGGTATAACAATACAAAAGTAAATTATTAATATTCCAAATAAAAATAAATATCGCTATAAAGTTAAACTAGAAATCAACTTTTATCTGTAGATGAATACAGCGTTATAGCTAAGAAAACTCTTGTTAGAGTTAAATTTCAAATAAAATCAAATTTCGTTCAAATGTTTGGGAGCTACGTCCCAGATCTTCGTTTTTAGTATAAGTCTACGGAAATTTTATATACCCCTCCCCCGCGCAATAGATTGTCACAGTGGCCACCTAAAGTTGTTACCATCTATATTTATTATATTATTATTCTGTATTTATCCTTTTTTGTAAGGATTTGAGTAACATTTGTACTCGTATATCAAGCTCATTCTGTATCAATATTTATCAAATCTTTTTTTTAGAGTTATATACAAAAACAATACTATTTAATTAATTGTAACAGAATCTCATGTCTACATAGAACACTCACCTGTAGTATTCACGGTCCTGGGTGAGATCGTCCACGCTCAGTTCGCTGGCAGTGGAGCGCAGCACTTTGTTGAGCCGCAACGTCAGCTGAGTGCTGTCCAGGTCTTCGCGCTGCTCGCTACCCACTATCGTCACACGCGACACTAAGTACAAAAAACAAACGCATAAATACAAAATATTACATAAACACAATACAAACTACTTGTACTGGACAGACGTATTGCTGCTGTATATTCATTTTATTTGTAATATTTTTGGTCTAATGGAAAACCCGCACGTTTTTTCATTGATTTCTTTTTAGCGCGGAACTCTATTGTTTTCTAAAATAAAAACCTACGTGAGTTGTAATTTGATCCCGTTGTTAAGATTAGGTTCATTACATAAACGGTCATATTAATTAGGGAAAACGTTATCGCGATAATATTAATACCCATTTCAATTTTATTTATTTGTAGAGGTTTTAATAATTGGTGGCAGGTTCGTTCTGAGAGTATTTGTGAATTTACTGGTGGGATCTTTTCTTTTGTAATAAGACTGTGTGTGATGTTATGCTTCGTAAACTATCTGTTTATACGCGCAAAAATATATAGAGAAAACGTTACTATCATGTGCTTACGTATAACATATTAACTAAGTAAATAACACGATCACCATTTAGTTTACAAAAAAAAATTAATAAATTGTTACGTCAACATTTCGAATTGTAGATAGTTTCTCTGAACATAGCAAATAAATTTTAATTAAAAATAACGGCGTTATCGAAGCGGAGACTTGCCGTAATAGGATACGACCACAATTTACTATTTCAATGTTTCAATGTTCACACTTCCATGTAATACTGAGCAAAATTTATGATACATTTTTTGAAATATCCAATCTATAATTAATTTACGCAGACAAAAGAGTATGTTATAAACATTGAAAAGACAAATCAGTTTTTAATTATCCAAAGTTAAATTTACCCGATGACGTCACCGTCAGAATTACGATCTCGGCCAAAAAAATTGTAACCGTCGCAGTACACGGCAGATAACCATTCGCTAGAAGTATTAATCACTGTCGCCATTGTGCGCGCAATAGACTAATTTTTTTTCTGACCATGAGTAAGCGTAAAAGTGACTACATTTTTTTACACATATCTTGTGTTCGAGAGAGATAAGGGAATAGTTGCGGGCCTTTGGTGATCGGTCGTCAACCTGAAACTCGAGGATCGTAATTATAGAGGTTTTAACTAACGAGCCATCATATCTGATTTTAATGTTTGGCCGAGAAAGGTGATAGTGAGTAATAGACAAGTTGGACGTTGATAAGGGAACGAGGTATTCGATTTTTAAACAATATAAGATGCATTGAAATAATAAAATAAAAAAACAAATAATTTCTCTAATAACTTTTGTTACACTATAACTGATTTCGTATATTCTCCAAAATTAATTTTTTCCCCTATAGGACCCCCAACAATAACTACATATTTAAATCTCGATTAACTTTAAAAGTTTTTCTGCTTCTCCGTATCTTAACCTACTGTCAATAATTGTAGAGTTGCCAATTAGTTTATATATATAATAAAAAACCAGTATGTTTAAATTATCGATTGTTATGTCTGCGTTTCAAAATCGATGAGATTAATGTTAATATCGAAATAAAAAAATACATTACATTCCATCGCGACGACGGCTATACAAAAACTGTTCAACCCTTTATAGGTAAAAAACGATTTACGACTCTAGATTTTACTCGGTGTGATGGAATTCCAAACAATTGGTATTTTTATTATCGATATTATACATTGATAGGAAAAATTGGAATGATTTTTTCACATTTGTAAAATAACCTACATTAATAAAAGATAATGTTTTATCACAAAAACATAAAAATAATTACAATAATTAAACCTTAATAATCATACAGATAATAGATTCTGTATAGTTAACAAGTTAAGGTACTCAATGGCATACAAATGATTAACCTAATATAACGCAAATATAAATATGAAAGCACGGCGACGCCGGGTATAATGGTCGCCCAACGCCCCGCGGGGCGCGACTATGACATAACTGGCCTCCATTACAATTTATCAAACCACGCACAAAAAACATTTACATGCACTCCCTGGCGCGTCGCGTGCCTACGTACTAGTTTATCCAGTACTTGTTTGCTTATTATGGACGTTAATAGAATCTAACTAGCAATCGCCACATCCTATTGCATAGGCAAGAGCTTCCGTAAATCAAGACTGCATACAGCGCGTTGTAATCTCATGTAACATTTTCTCAGAGAAAATGTACAGCACTATTTACTTTATAAAAAACGTTTCGAAAAAAATACTGACTTCTAGTTTTTGAATAATTACAACGATAAAAAAGCCAAGCCAAAACCGTCGCAGAGAATAATTAAGAATGCAATTTTTTTACTGAATTCTTGGGGACTTTAATTTTTTAGTGTTGTTACGCGGTATAATCTCTTACAATTAAATAATAAAGTTTATTTTAATTTGAAGCATAAAGAATTTCGATTATGGCGACAAATTGCCGGTGGTCGCCGTCGACACGGTTATGGTTATTATCATTTACTTGCGACTGCTTCTGTTTCTGGTTTTACGTTCAGTTTATTGCGTAACAATTACAACTATTACACTTAGCAAATGCTGGCCGCTGCTAGCTGAAATTATTACGCATCAGTACAGCGGTCTCCTTTGATAAAAGACCTTTTCGTTTTTGAACAGAGTGGCATACATTTACATTTTTTACTTGTACCGAAAGAAGAATCATCCTTGAAATTATATATATGTATAAATATACATATATAAAGAAGATTCTAAAAATTTGAAAATATTATAAACAATAGCGTAAAAAGCATAAAATAATAAACGTACCTTTCACACATAAACTTAGAGAAATGTCTAATACGGGCTGTAAAGTTATTGATTGATGTTCTTTACCAAATAACTTAAAAACGTCAATTTTACTGCACAGAGAAGTAATAATAAGCATTCGCAAAATTTATTACTCATTGTTTTATATTGATTGCTGACTATTAATATGCTGTTGATTTCATTACTTTTTATATATAATCAAAGAGAATAGTGATATGAGGCTTACCGAGGTCGCTTGTACAGAACGCAAGTTCAAGTTCAGAATCGGAACAAGGTCTGCAGTCAGCCGTGGCAGGATCGTAGTGGCGGGTTATCAGTGGCCTGGCTTCATACTTAAAGGTGGCCACTGTCCGCTTGGTACTCTCCTGGGGTTCCGCCTCCACGTACAAGGCGGCCCGCCCGCGCCTACTACGGAAGCACCGCAGCTCACGCGGGTCGCCGTCGTCCGGCGCGTACAGCGGCACCAGCTTACGCACACCTTCCACGAATATGCGAGCGGGAAACCTTTCTGCGGTCTCTGAAAAATTATACCTCTTTATAATGCACGCTACCAAGAAACGTTAAGGATCTTACATAGAACTAAATTCCATGGGAACGTCACAATTTTTCTGTTAAATATTTTCTTGGAAATTTAAGCAACATTCTACTAGAATTTCAAATGCAATATTAACTCAACGTTGAAATCGGAATATTTTAAAATACTTAACCAACAGACGATAATTTGTAAATAATTTTGCTCACCGTTGTAGTTAAATTGCATATCGCGGAACACATGGGGTGGTTCGGGGCGGCGCATGACTCTGAGGCAGACGTTGAAGTCGTACTCGGCTGTTGGCAAAGGCGGGCGGAGGAGTAGCCGGAGGGCTCCTCGCGGATACATCCAGGAGACGCTGCCCTCCCGGCAACGTAGGTAAACCGGCGTCACGCCTCGCTCCGCGGACGAAGATAGGCCACTGATAAAACGACTTTAAGTTAGTGACAAAAATAACATCAAAAACTCAACTTATAAGTGAATGTGAAATGGTATTTCTTAACCAAAGGAAAGCATAAGTGTCACTCCAGCCTATTACAAGCTAAATCAGTTAAATTACATTATTAAAATTTGTTCTTGAACAGTCAGTTAGAAATTTGCTGCGTAATTAAATGTACGAGTACGTTCCATACAAATACTGATTCCAGGTATGTCGCGAGTTAAGGCGTACGTCGCTGCCTATATCAACAAATTAATTCAACATGCATGCATGCTCAGCAAAACCATGGTAAAACTTCTATATCGCTGCTATAAAAGGCCTAACGATATTGGAATCCGTCCCATCAATTTCGTGGTTCGGCCCGGCTCACTAAGGACGGTGACGGTAAGTTGTTTTCATCATATTTGGAACGATTAATTGATTGGATGACCATAACGTCGGCGTTAATTAGTAAAAACTAAGGTAAGGTTTAGTTTTCGACAAGCGAAGATACCTGGAAGCGTTGGTCACGATTGTAAGAAATATATTATTTTAATTTGATTGAAAGTATTTGTAAGACGGTAACAAAAGTTTTAATCAAAAATTTTATTTTTCGAATATATATATATATATATAGAAAGGGCGAACCGAGAACAATGTAACCATTTGCATACTCGTGAATTATTATATACCGTGCCATATTTTACTAAATGCCTTTTCTATTTTATGTGTACTTATTATTTAAAATTTTAGTAACTTCAAAACAAAAGTGTCTCGTATAGGCGGCGTAGATCGTGGGTCGTGGTTCTGGGGTAGCGCGCCCACGGCCAACCCACGTGCGGTCACTGACGCGTGTCCACCATAAAACTTATACACAGCTAAGAGCGTGCTACGAACAGTCAACGTAAAGATTGTCTCGATGCGTCTCAAATGGTAACAAGACAATACTTTTATGTAGGTCATTATTAGGCGTTTGTTTTTTCCGTCATCGAAGGTCTTTTATACTTTGAAACTTTTTAGTTTCACGTTATCTTTTATCCTAACAAGAACAAGGTAGTTTTCAAAATTTACGGTCCAAAAATAAATACTAATATGCGCTATCCTAACAAGAATATACAGACCAATTATAAAGACCATGTTTCTCTATTGAAAAAGTAGACTACTTTTTTATTAAATTTTTCTCCGATTACGAATACATAAATCATCATTAATTAATACAATTTCTATAACACAAATTTACGACGCACAATGTATTAAAACGCAAGCTCATCAATTAGAGTTATTTTTAGGCATTAATGTCATTTAATAAAGGCCTTTGACAAGTCACATCCTTAATAGCTTCACGTCATCGAGGGGCTCGCTTAATCCACCCTAATGGGCGAAGGTTGAAATATGCGCCTCGTCAATTATAAATCAGTACAAGTGTTCCATCGGGTTGGGTACCGTCTAGCGACACACGTGGACGTTCTTACCCCTCCATAGGGGTGAACAACCTAAACTGGTAAGACGACGGCTACGGGTTATAGTAGTCGAGATCGTGCTCATTAGGCCCTGCCTACATACGTGTTTGGTGCGAAGATTCTACGCAACTAGTATTGCTAGTTTTTTAATAAAGCCATGCAAGCGTATGAGAAAAGAAATCTACGAATACTATTATGAGCTAACGACCGGTCTTACTTAATAGGTTACGCAATCTGTGTTGGGTCAACAAAGAATATGTTATTTTATACCAATGAGACATACTAAACGATACGGTACGATTATACTAAACGCTTATATTTTTAATACTTATCGAAAAGGACATTAAAAAATGGAACGAATCAATTATACATTTCGCTGCAACCCTGAAGCTGGGCTTGGCCGCACCTTTTCTTTATCGACGCGCGCTAAAACAACACGCACAAAAACAATATGTTTATAAAAACCGCTAACTTTCTGTTTTCAAACATGGCAACAAAAAATACGTAGCGGGGTGTTAACTGCAGTTTGTTCCGCGTTCTCGTTTTTAGGATCCGAACAAGCCGTTTTATTGTATTATTTAATAACCAAAGAAATTAAATTCAACCTTACTATTTTAATAAATATGTTGTTTTTTTTTTGGTTTTGATGCTTCTTCCCTTAATAGTGATAAGAAATGTAAAATGTAATGCAATTCCAAAATTCTCCTTATGTATAAATTGTATACACTAAATTTACTTAATTCTTTTAATTGCACATTTGCGCTTTTTAATTTACTACACATTGATAGCGAAGCATACTAAAATCAACATAAACGAAGATTCAAAAATATTTTGTGTACTATTACCAAATATTGAGATACCTTCCATTAAAAATGAAAAAAAAAAGATATAAGTATAATTTCTCATGCACTTGCATAAGGTAAGCGTAGCTTTTGTGTGTAAAACCAATTTGCCCACAATAAGTCGAAATGAACAAAAAGGAATAAACAAGGAGCAATCTTAAGCCATTACAAGCAAATGACATAGGCGCCGGGTCGCACTAAAAGCTACTAATGCAGTCCACTCCGCCACCCGTGTCCATCGGATAAATGAAGTCACGTTCCTTATTATCAATATTCATTTTTATTTCATAACGACTGCTAAAACTATTTACATGCTAGACTTAAACACAGTTTTTTTTAACCTAATTATTAAAATCCTTTTTTAGGCGTCCAAATTTTTTAATAATTAATTATTTGCAAAACTATTAATATGTGACATGTGTATTTTATAAGCTGATTATAATACTTGTGTCCCATTATTATCGTAATTTTATTGTAAAAATATATTGCTTCCAAAATATATGTCCCATTTCCTTCAGGATATTTGTGTGACTTAATGAACTTAATGAATTAAAGACTCTCCGATGAAGAGATCTCTCCGGTTTTGTTTAATAGAATAATGTTGTTATAAGCAGGATTTAACGGAGATTTCATTTTAAATGAACCGATTAATTTCTAGGTATGCAGTTATTAACTATGTAGAGAGGTAAATTTTTTAATGGAATTTTATGGACGTACGTATTAGTCGTATATCAATTCTAGTTTTATAACGCGCCTTTATGACTGCCCATTAAACTGAATCCCCGACAACAAAGCTGTGTTGTTTTTTTACGACTAAAACACGGTATAACAATCATATAATATAAAACTTTTGGCGTAGTGGTGTTAAATCGAGATTAATTCGAGGAAAACAAGAATCGTTTACGGACACTTATTATTGGATATTATGATAGCATTTCAGGATTTGTGCGTATTACAAAGTTCATGTTCAAAATTTATACAGTTGTCAAAGTAAGATTATTTCTAAAAATCTCAAGAATACATATGTGTAAGATAATAATACAATCATAAAAACGATAATTACAGTAATTTCGCATTTGATGACAATAGAGGACACAATTATAATTAAATAACATTCAAACCGTATAATTAATAATGTTGCTGTTACTATGTTGTACAAAAATGGCTGAGAAATGTGTTTACTATAAAAAGAAGTGATTAAGTGAAATATGATAAATAGATTCTATAAGGAATGAAAGTTCGTTAGCGCATCACGGGTGTCATAAAGCTTTATCTCAATTTCACGACGGTCGCGCCACAATAATAAAATAAATAAATGTATATCTTTTCTACGAAGACTTTTATTTATTCCCGCCCAAACCTGGCCCGAGATAACAATGATGCGTACGTTCAACCTTTATTCAACGTAGGGTTGTAGAAAAGAAGTTACATTTTTCTTCTTTAATTGTTATCGTGAAAGACTTGTGAATAATTATTCAATATTCACCTAAAAAAATGCATATATTTCATTCGTTAAATGCAATAATATAAAAACAATAAAACACTTCAACTAGCGAACGTTACATATTTATTACAACGGAATTTGGACGAATTTATTTTTTTACCAGATGGCATGATTTTATTACATCCCCTGTCACCAAAATCCTCTCATCATCAAGTTACCTTTATCTGCCTGAAGCATTCGAAACATCACATTATATATAGTGAAAATTAACTCCATTAAATTTAAAACAAATCATTGCAGGGTCGTCCCTAGCGTGGACACGCGTCCCGCTGCCGCAGCCTGCCCACGCGTCGCGCCACTGCCGCAAGTATTACCATACTCGATACGATCGCAGACTTTACTTCTGGCTATTGTAACGGCTCTTATACACGACGCACCTATCACCGTGTATCACATCTGTTAATAAGCGCTGATTGGGTTATAACTCACTTGCTAACAAATGATCTGATGAACAGTTTAATATGTTGCTAAACATCGCCCATTTTATTTTGTCGTTCTTGAGTCGAGTCGGATTAATGATATCAATTATTACTATGTTATAATATGCAATCTTAATCTCAGAATTACCAATGGCTAAATCAGTTTCAATAATAAGTATGAAAACGATGGACGAAATTTAAAAAATAATATTATACGATGCGAGATTAATAAAATTAAAAACGACCGCATGGTTAAGTCGCAGTTGCCTGGTCAAGTGCTTGACTACAAAGATTTAAAAGCTCTCGAGCCCACACAGAATTTAAAGCCTCCACTCACGCGTCGTCGGCTGCATTTTTTTTTCGTTTCTAGGTCAACGTCGACTTGTGCGCAATTGTCGTATCATTCGGTGGACCGAGAGCACTGTGATCTACTTTCGTACTAGTTTATAAACGAACAGGAAACTAAGCGTTGTATAAATTTGCAGTGATTATTCAGTTCTCGGTAGCTAAAGTAGTTTCAACCGGTTCATTTAATCAATGATAAAGAGTAAATTTAAAGCAATAAATATTACTTATTATACTTTATTCTGATTAATTTTCGCATACAAAATGTAAGTTATATGAAAGCTATAACAGTTGTTAAGTAGTGTATAATTTTTATTTATATAATTGTCATGTATTCAATGTCTAAATTACATAACTTTCCTTTAGGTTTACATTACTTTTATAGAGAATGACATAGCCAAGACACTTAAAAACAAACAAATATTTCAATTTACACCATTTAACGAAAAAAATTGACAGCTGAGAAAACAGTGATAAACAATTAAGGAAAACAAGAACGTTAAATTTAGAGTAAAAGCCGAAGCATGTACGAGTATGTACCTTGAAACAATGAGGCAAAGTAATCATATCAATAAGTGGTATACGTATAGCGACTGTCGGACAATGGCTGGTGCGCCGCGGGCGGTTGGCGGCGGCGCGTGCGCACCCATTGTGTTCTCGTACCGATACCTGTCCCCGGCCGCAGCCACAATGTTTAATATTAACATGAAAAAGAGACTATAAATTTACCACATAAATGTAATTCCTTTTACTCCCACTCTCATATTGATTGTAATGTTAAAAGAAAAATATGAGAAAAACATATTTTAAAAATATTCACTCAGTGGTCGAAATTACATTGTTATATATTTTTTATTTTATTATTTACTAAAAAAAACGCTCCAACATGTCTGCAATTTCCTTAAAAATTATACGAAATTTTTTCTTTACCTATTTATATATAAATTTAAACCTTCAACAATTCTACTTTATTATATGTTCTAAAGTAATAATCTATGCTTTGGTATAGAAAAATGTAATGACATTTTGATAAAAACAAAATATGTTCCGTTTTTAAATTCATGTCATTACATCATTTTGAAAACGGGACATCTTTTATTATACATAATACGTCTTGTAGGGCATTGATAGTTCGGGGCGTCGTAAATTGTGTCCCTAGTCTTGTATTAGAGTGGTACTGAATTGATCGCGATAGCAATAGACGTTGATAGCGGTACGCCGCAATAATAGCATAGTATCGTGGTGCTGATTCGTTCTGATTGTATAATGGGACCCTCTCGTGCGGCACGGCGCGTGGGCGACCCTCTGTCACCGTATAAGAAAATACGTAATTGTAACACCATCTTATGCACTCCATGAATTACAATGAATTATAACCTTAAAAATATATACACATTGTAAAGACCTTCTTGTATTTAATAATATTTCGATTTAGTCCCACATCATATGTCGAAGCAACATATAAAAACATTTTCCAAAATTTATAGTTCGCGTTGTATTCACGTTGACAGTTTAAAGAAATGATATGTTTAAGAAAATCATAGTCGAATTACAAAATTTGTTGCACGTCTTCGGTATCAGATTTTTTTTTAATTAAACCTTTTAGTATAAAAATATAGCGAACTAAAACTAATTCATCTACGTTTCACCATGGTTTTTATGATGAATTCACGTGCCTATCTCATGTAGAATCTAAATTATTATGAACAAACACTGAAAACACATTTATTTTGATTTTTATAAGGATTTGGATAGACCGTAATAGTTAATTCGTCAAGGACCTTCCTTCCTCGTCTGTGGCAATTAGTAATTTATAACTAATACTGATTTACAGAAGCAACTTTACATGTCGCAAATTTCCTCCAACGTCTCATTACTGAATAAGATATCTGGCTGCCTCTATCATATCAACAAACATATTTCTGTGTTTGTTGTTAAAGTTGCGTCATATTACAATGATATTTTAAATATGGTTAAAAAAGTTACATTGTCTATAACGTCAGATCGTGTCAAACTCTTACAACCGGTCCAATAATAATTTAACACCGAGGGTAGTCATTAGCTCAAAAGATAAGGTATTAATTTGGTCTCGTAAATAAACTCGAAGGGTAATACATGTAACACGAGTAGATGTGTTAATAAAATGCCTAACGACATGTCGTAGCCGAAGTCCCTGGATAAACACTGTAAGCAAACCGTGTTATGAATACTCATATGGCTTATTTTTTATACTTTACAAATTTCTATCTTACTAGACTCATTGAAGACATCGTAGATAAACCATTTCATACTTTAATATATAAAAATAAAATATAAAGGCTTCATAAAAAGAATGTGCACAACGTGCTTTACATTTACTTGACATTAAATTAAGGATACTTCACACATAAAAAGGTCGTTTATGACGCAAGAGGAGTAGATAAAATATTTTTCCCCTTACTAATAAACCGTCCAAATGTTACATGAATTTGGACTGAGTTTAAACTCATGTGCGACGCCTGCGCCGGCGCCGCCACATGCGATCTGACGTAAATAATATAAATACAAACATACCTACGGTTGACCTTTGCTTATGGTTTAAAAAACACGCTGTCGATAACAATTACATATGGCGGTCTTAATCACTTTTTACTGTCTGACATAATTTTGACGTTTAATGTCTTCGGCGAGTCTATTGCTTGAATTTATCTAAAAGCCACAGGCTAGTTTGATTTACAGACGAAAAACATCACAAAGGATTTTTTCCTCCCTTTAAAACGGTTTGTTTTATTTATGTAGAAATGTTAAAAGATTAAAAGATACATAAGATTAAAATGAAGAAACATTAACTATGTAAGCACAGAAAAATGTTTTCAGATTTTTATCTAGATATAAAACAATCCTTTTGTCTGCAGGAATTTTATCGCTAAATGCTAAGACAAATAAGGGAATTTTGTAATTTTTTTAATGCTTTGAAAAAATTAAAAAAGGACAATAACAATTCGCTTGTG
Organism: Pharmacophagus antenor; assembly: GCA_018245475.1. Taxonomy (NCBI): domain Eukaryota; kingdom Metazoa; phylum Arthropoda; class Insecta; order Lepidoptera; family Papilionidae; genus Pharmacophagus; species Pharmacophagus antenor. The sequence continues at coordinate 1,431 of DWQX01001737.1, read as the reverse complement.
ACCATGGGTATTTTCATAATGAAACTAAAATTATTCGACGCGCTTTTATGAAATTCTGGAATGGATTCCGTACGCGAAAAAGTCGAGGCCGTGTATAACATTGCTCCAATTACATATAATTTAGAGGCTTACGGGTAATTACGGTAGGGTAGGAAAGAAATAACATTTACATTGTTGCATACCGCTAGGTTTTTACACCGCTGCATTTTTTACAATGTTATAAGTGACATTTTTAAAACAAATTCCGCTTTCTAGCATTGAGACTGTTTTTCATTATTATTTTTAATTTACATGAAATTTTTCTTACAATTATGTACAAAAAATCTTTCTTAAAGTGAAATAAATAGTTGAATAGTGTAACTCTCAATAATACATTTTATTACATTGTTGATTTTTTATTATTTGGTAATGAAAAATTAAAATAATATACTCACGGTATATTATCAAGTGATTAGTATTTGGAACGCAAATATTTTCTATGCAAATAACTTCAAAATAAGAATGAATATAAAAAATGAATCGCATGGGAATGACACGTTGATAATAGTTTAAAAAAAGATATCTACGATTATCTGCGTTGGAAAAGAAAATGCCGTGGGAAATGATAAACGATTCATCAATCGTCGATTGGGAACTGGACTTAATACTTAAATATGTAATATGCAGATATACGAAATTCGTGTTTTATTTCTGCTTCGTGTATAAATTGTTTATTTAATTTTTTTATTTTTATTTATAATATTTTTGGAATTAGTAGAAATTGTAATACTATTATTAATATTTAATTTTTAAAATTGTCAATAATAATTAAACTATTAATATTGTCTACTTTTTAAAGTTAAAAAATATCTTAATGTTTTGACTTAAATATAAAGTCTTAGAAACAAGGAAATTAAACGAATAAGTTTTTATTAGGCTTGGCTGAACATAACGTTTTACAATTATTTATTTTTGTTATTTTACTAAAATAATTCCCCAATCAGGTTATCTAGGACAACCGCCTGCAGAGGGAAATGGTTATTATTGATAAGGACTATTTCTCACGTTTTATCTGACAGGTGACACATGTCACTTTGACAATCACTCCAATCAGTCAACACGTCGGCATTGTCAATCTTAGTGTGTACTTTAATAATTTCGTCACACTAATGAAAGCTTAAATATTAGTTTTATTTTATAACATAGATATAATACTTAAAATTAGTGTCACCTAGACCTACTTTACTTGTAAGTAACTAAGAAACGCGGTTAAACTATGTTAATATATGACTTTATAGTTAGGCGTTTATATACTAGAACTAAGCAATTAAATATTTTATTCATAAATTGAACACAATTGAATATTGTAAAATGTAATAATGCATGAAATATATTAAACACTGCATTTACAACATTGAACTCGAGTCGGTTATCTATTGCTAAAGTAAGTTC
>DWQX01001736.1:0-25781 GCA_018245475.1 Pharmacophagus antenor | reverse complement strand
ATATTATTATTTATATAATAATGCATGAATATTGCGGTCTCCCGCTTCTGCTGCTACACACCACACATTGTTGTAAGTTACGTCCCGGTAGTTTTTCAAGCGCAAATTTTTTAGTTAATAAAGATAGTAGTGTTGACATACCATTTTAACTATTCACCCACCCCTTTTCGATATCGTAAGATTACGTACACTCCCACGGAGCACCAAAAACAGTGCGTTCCGGTGTTCGAGATAAACGCTTGCAGAGCTTTTGCGCCGCATAGCAGTTAAACGATTAATTAACAATAATTACGAGTAAGTACTGTATGTACGTTGTACAAAGTAAGGAGCCTAATCAACTAAACTTAAACTAAAATTTAATGGTTGTACAAAAATTGTATAAATTAATACGAAGTGTGGCCTCCTCTGTTATTGAGAACTTGCTGGCACCGATTAGTCATACACTTGATGAAATTGTTAATGTTATCCTGCGGCAATTGCTCCCAATGAAATTTTAGTAAGTCCATGAGTTGTTGGGTTGTTGTCACTCCATCCAAGTTTTTTAAAACATGTCCCTAGAGCATGTCCCATGCATGCTCGATGGGGTTGAAGTCCGGCGATTGTGCAGGCCAAGAGAATACCAGGATGTTTTTCCTTGCCAAGTACTCCCGTGTGTAAAGCTGTATGCGAATGCGTATTTTAATGCATCAACGTGAAGTCGGAGCCAAGCGTTTCTGCGAATGGACGGATAGAAGGCCTTAGAAGATCCTCAACGTAATTTACAGCGTTCATGTTACCATTTACAAAAACGAACTCAGTTCGTCTGTTCTTCATAATACCCGTCCATACCATAAGTTTTGAGCCGTTGTATGGATGCACTTCCTGAACGCACCTGTCTCAATATTTCCAAGACGACGGTACACTTACCCCTTTAGTATCAGACATGAACTCAAATCGAGACTCATCGCAAAATAAAATTTTATCCTTTTGTTCCCGGGTCAATGTAATGTGTTCCATATACCATTCATTTCGACGACCGCGATTCCCGTGACGTACTTATGCAATTGATTTCGCACAGTTTAACAGCTAACAACACCACTTGAATTTTGCAGCCTTAAACCTTTCTCTCGGGCGGTTAACATCGGTTGGCGTCTTGCAGTCAGTTGTATGTATCGATCTTGCCGTGTGGTTTTACACTCTCCTCGACCTGGGTGCTGCTCAGCAGGATCTTCCTTGTTAGGGTAACGCTGATGAAGACAGCAAATAACGCTTCTGTTGACACCAAAATACTGAGATACCTGGAATCGGCTTCTACCCGCTTGCAACATCCCTACAGCTCTTTGTATTTTATCTGCGTTCAAATGACGTCGCTCCATGACGAATAAAATGTCTCAAAATCAATTTGTTCAGAACTTTTTTCAAATCATTGCTTAAATCATAAAATTGATAGAGAATACTAAATTTTAATAAGAAAACGCTATAAAATTCGTACAAATTAATTCGCTTTTGAATTTGTGAAAAAGAAAACAAATGATACTCGATTTATTTTTTACAACCAGCCAGTATGTCCTCTAGATCAAAAAAGTTTACATTGATATTACCTACTTGGTAAGAAATTATATAAGACTTGATTAATAATTAGAAGTAGTATGTGTTGCTTAGACTTTTTTGATGTGTGTATAATTAAGATAGCCATTTAGGTCACATCTCAGAAAATTCATTACATAACAAATGTTGTTGGTTTTATGCAACTGTTGGCTTACAGTGGGGAATAGTATATTTAGTTATTATGGTTTTGAGATATGGATCTTTGGGTAAAGGCCTTTAAGTCCTTCCACGGTTCTCTGTACTTTTCAATATCCATCCATTCATTACCTACTTTTTTCACATCATCGGCTTACCTTTTCAATGGCCTGCCAACATACCTTTATCCTAGTGGTTGTTTCTATTTCATTATTTCTATGGTCCACCAACCCAAACTCAATCTACAAGCCCAAACCTAGACATTAAGTTAACATAAATGTTTTATACTAAACATGTATATCGGTTAAGAATATAATGATGCTTGGACTAATGCATAAAATAAAAATTAATGAACTCCTTTGCCATTAGATGGAATAATTGTCATTTTTTTCATTGGTTATGGGCTAACACTTGACCTTGATTTCACCTGATGTTTATTGACAATGAGGGCGTAGATATCCAAGCGTGTTCGCCCAGAATATATGGCTCTCACATGTATGATCCCGAAACACAGCAATGCTGTTATGGCGGCAGATTGACATTATTTGGGTGGTAGCTAACCAGGCGGGTTTTAAAAACCCTACCACCGTCCAGACTCCACAACTCCCGTGTCCCGGGAATGGAACCAGGGACCTTCGCGTCACAAGGCAAGTGAGTAAACCACTGCGCCATGGAGGTTATTAAAAAAATACACGTACGTGCTAACATCCATGATGGTAAAGAACAAATGAGTTGAAAGAATTCGACAATTGATGAATTCTAGTAGTGAGCACGGCATGCTTATTTTATTTAAAGGTGTGCACAACAATGTTGTTTTTAGATTTTTATCGATGATTATATGCCTATTGACATTTATACCTCTAAAAACATATTAGTTAATATAAAAACCCTATCTTTTGTTTCTACTCAGAAAATTGGAGAGTCTGCTCTTTATGATGTCAATGCTAAGAAATAGTTCTTTGTAATTTTAATGATTCAAAGTTTCAAATTTCAATCATGTTTTATATCCTCTGCGACAATGGACTGTCAAATTGGATATATACTGGAGACAAATTAATTTTATATAATTAAATAAAAAAAATTACGATACCCAGAGAAACAGGCGCGCGACGGTTAGTTATCAAATAAACCTGATGGATTTTATTGATTTATTAAAGTTTAAGTTATAACAGTCAAAATTTTAAACAGAAACAGAATAAGGAAGTAATGAAATAGAAAATGAAATTAAGAGTCGTTAAACCATCTGCTACTGCTAGGTTGCTAGGTTTGCACTGTTAGTCTTTTTGACAACTATCAAAGCTTCATCGAAACTGGCCCACGGATCCGGTGATTCGTGAGATTTCCCTCTAGATTGCTCTGGCCAGAGAAGCTGGCTTAGCCTAACAGTCAAGTGGCGAGCTACGCGATAGTCAAAGTCGGGGCGCGGGCCCTAATCGCGACTATCGTTCGCCATTAACGCAATACGAGGGGGCGAGAAACACCCGGGTATTCGGGTGTAACGAGTGCACATGGTGTGCGAGTTTTGTTTCGACGATTGAGTTGAGTCGGTAACTGGTATTGTAGGTTCATGTGGTGTTGTGCATCGAGTTAATAGTTTGAGTGTTTTCTCTGTCTGATCAGACAACTTCCATCGAGACTAACTAATACATTGCGCGGACGTAACTTGGATAAGAGTGGATTTGGAATAGACACATACTCGTAGTCGACTGTATTGACAATTAGTTTATTGGGATGGTTCATTCCCAACTCGAAATGTAAGACAGCACAGTCATCGATGAATTGTTTGATCGTGGGAAGGCGAAGGTCACTATGTGGTCTATGTTCCTCAGATACCACTCCGCCCCGGTAGCAAACCGGGTGATCTGATTCTGGTTCCAATGCATGAACACTACACTCGCGTAGGTAAGGATAGGTGTAATGCAAGCCTCATAGAGCAGCACTTTGTGGCGAAGAGAGAGCTTACTCTTTTGCATATTAGGGGTCTTAAGAGGCCTAACACTGAGGCCGCCTTACTCCTGACTTTGCGGGCGTGGGCTGCGAATGTGAGTCGGCAGTCTAAAGTAACTCCAAAGTATTTAACCGTGTCCTTCCACGAAATGCCGCGGCCGAAGATGGAAATGTCTCCGGGTTGAAGTAGCTGAGTAGCTGAGCAGCTTTAATGCTGCAAGATGGGTGGGAGCGGTAAGCTTGAAATGTAGGCCTTTCTCTTCGCCGGATTGATGTCAAGGGGGGAGAGGCAGGATCGCTAGGGAACCCTCGTTCTGATGGTGCGGGTCGAAGAAAGTGCGCTAAATGTGCAATAACGGAAGTTGCAATTCGTCAGGAAGGCTTGTATGATGAAGACGAGCCTGTCGGGCGTAAACGATCTACAGAAATTTCGCAACAAATGATCATAATCCCGTCTCCAATAGTTTTCACATGTTTCCGTCTTAAACGAAAATCATTTTCATTATAGAATATAGATAGATATAACGATGGGATCCTACACTAAACATGATTAATTTAGATAAAAAAAATTTTACTTGGTCCTTTGTATAAATGCGCATGACGTTCCTGTAAGGTAAGAGTAAACGCTTAAATACACAACTACGCATTAAAATTTATGATACCGTGTGATTTTTTATAATATTTTTTTTGTTGTCTCAAGAGTCTATACCATGTTGTATACATTTTATTTTACATCATTGCTTTAGCAGGCTAAGCCAATCTCTTTGGTATATATGACGGTACAATCACTGCTGCCAGTAGCTGAAGTTCCGTATTACCTCCGCAGCGTAGTGGTTTACTGCTTGCTTGTAATGGTGGTCCCGGGTTCGAATCCGCATAATTTGTGGAGTCTGGATATTGGTTGGGTTTTTTTTAAAATCCGGCTTAGCACCGCCCTCAACTATCCGCTATGAAAGCATTGCTCAATTGCTACATTCGAGAGCGAGTATGTTTCATTATTCCTCAACAACATTTGGAATTGAGGTTAATTGTTAACACATTTCTGAAAAAAAAAAAAGAAATAGTGTTCCACAAATTCAGCGAAATGAAAAAAATTGTCATTTATAATTTGAATAGTTGTTATTTCTCTATTATATAAACGGATACATCAGATATTAAACCATTAATATCTTCATAAGATTATTTTAATATTTTCTTTTGAATTTAAAAATAGAAGAGAAGAAATAGAAATCATCAAGCATTAATGTGTTGAATTTCTTATTTCCGGAAGTTATTCATTTGTAAGTTTATTTCCTTCAATTTTAATGAGTGCATGGTAACATTGTTGCAAAAGTATTGCGTTTATCGGGGAAAGTGTTATGCGAAATTGATTCCGTTAATCGCATAAAAGCAATGTATTTGGATAAACAGAAAATGATTTACAGCTAAATTTATATGTTACAGTATATTTACTTTGATAATTATTTGTGAATTTCGGTTACCAAATTTGTTTTATTACAACAGGTCAGAATATTTGATAGTAGTAAACATTATTTACTTACGCAAAGACAAAGGTACAGATGTCATCTAAGTTGTGAATTATTTTTAGAGAACATGAACCATCTTATTTATAAATACAGGCACAAGCTTTAAGTTAGCTTATTTATTACTGTATTGTACATATTGTATTGTGTATGTGAATGATATTGTTAATAATCAGTTTAATAAAATTATTTAAGATTATGTAGCAAATATATTAACAACATGGCTTCATTAAAAAAAAAACTCAGTAGCAGTTATAGTTTAAAACAAAACCTTCTGAGAATTCATTATAACAAGAGAAACGATGATTTTATATGCCTCGGAATCTTATCAACAAAGAAAATTCAAATATAACCTGAGAAACGATACCGCACGCATCTCTTCAGCAGTTTTCAGTTTTCGGAAAAGCCTTCTCGCGTAGATTACTGATCTCCTTTTACACAGAAGCTATCTAAAGTTACAATGTGAACTGCAATCCTGTTTTGACACTTTAAAAGTCTTTAGAAAAAAAAAGTTAAAGCTTTAAGCGTTGAAATGTCGAAGGCACACAAACATATCAGAAAGCACGACTTATGGTATACAGAATACGTGTGTGTGTAATGATGCGAAGAGTATGAAAGATAACATCACAAAGAATATCGGTAGCTCTTGTGAAAACAGTCAACAGAATTTAAAATTTTATTCAAAGGAATTAGGAGAAACTCTTTAAAAATCTTCTTAAATCGTCAACCATTTGAGCTCCATTTAAGCGCAATTAATTATTACTATGAACAAATATTAAGTCGTGATATAAAATTTGGAAAAGATGCGTTACTCTTATTAATCTCAATCTGATAAATTTAAAAACTTCGGGTACAACTGAATAACGGAATTTTATTATTAATTTATGAATTTTAATTTTTTGTGGAAGGCCTATTTATTATTCTGTATTATTTTTCTCTAGTGTCATCATTTGCCTGAAAAAGTTCTGCTCAAACTTTAAGGTTTTATGAGTTTATATTTATAGTCTACCGTTTGTTGTCTGATTCTACAATTTTTTAAAAAACATACATTGTACATAGCATGTTACCATATATTCAAAAAAATGAAATATAGTTTGTTTTTTGTGAGAAAGCATTTAATCGAAAAATATTACTGCTAGACGTGTTATGTTAACGAGATTTACGATCCGTTGCAACTCGTTAATTGAATTGCAAATGTTGAGTCAGTCTTTTACTTTTTGTCTTGAAAACTATGAAAATATTTACATCACTTTTTTTACTCGGTAACTATACTTAAATAACTGTCAATATTAAAATTTGTTCTTTAATTTTAATTTGAAATTAGACTATATGTTAAATATCTTAATTTTTATTTGAGTAAAATTTAATCCAATGTGTACAAAGCTTTGATTAGGTAAAAAAATTGTTAACCGCGTTTAAAAGCAATAAATTCCTTAGCGGTACCAATCAGTTCAACTTGTTTAATTTTAATCTCCTCTTTATAGAACTGACTATTTTATTTAAGTTTATTGTTATTTAGTTATAATGAATACAATTTTTTTTGTCTTATGTAAGATTTTTTTATTAAAACTCTATTTTAGTTATATATTTAAGATATAATATTAATATATTACTTATACAGGTAGATTTAAGGATGTGTCCCATAAAAAACGCGTATAAACTAATGTACTTTTCTTAATTATTGAATTTTAGTGACATTTATCACGATAACCAATTGTGGAACCCCTTTTATACCTCGGGATGGATCCGTACCTTTTGTAGTAAGTATTAAATTGCTTATTGTAGCCTACTGTATAATATTTAAAACATACTATTTTAAAACGTATTATATGTGTTATATAGGTATACTTTCTGTCACGTTACCGGGGTTTATGCGTCGGTACATTAGTTTCAAGAAGTGCTGCAATAACGGCGGCAGTGTGTGTGACGCATCCAATGGCTGTTACCAAAGACACGAGACCGATTAACGTGATCACAACCACTAACTACAGGCATCCGAGACGTGGCATACGGATGCAGGTCACTAAGATTATAATACCAAAATGTGAGCACGTAATTTCTTTATATTTTTATTATTTATATTCTTAATGAGTCATCTTTTTAATGAGTATGTTATTAGTAATATAGTGACTTAAACTTTACGTAAGTTTCAATTTACAACATAATTATTATTTTTTTCAATATTCATTAATTATCAACTTGCGACGATTACCTGGCTCGATCTCTCTCTCTTTGTTAAAAATGCTTTATAGAAACCACTGTTAGCATTGCAATATATAGGTCAGATACAAGAATTTATAAAATATTTATAATTATATTTAATATGTTACTTTTAGTACTTTTTGGAGCTAATTTCATCGAGATTATTTGATTCGAGACTACTATACCCCAATAGTCTTAAAATTATTATTGGGATTATACTAATGAAATCCATTTAGTTCCGACGTTTTTCTAAAAAAGTCCACACCGTGCATTAAAAGAGTATAGATTTCTAATAAAATTTCAATTACGATCTGACAGAAGAGAGCACATTTCAGCGAGTTGCCGTAAAGCACACAATAATATTTTCTTTATTAAAAATTTATAAAGCTCTACAGCAGATCAGCTTTGATAACCATTAAAAATTGAATGTGATTTCTTTTTAAATATTGCCCACGTGAAAATGTACGCAAGCCACAAAAATCCAAACAGGTAAATAAAACAACAAACGCGCAAAATTTAATTAAAATAATATCATTCATATCAGCCAAGACACGTCCACTGCAGGACAAAGGCCTCCCCCAAGGATCGCCACGACGAACGGCTCTACGCTTTTCTCATCCAGTCTGTCCCAGCGACTTTGTTCAAGTCGTCGATCCATCTTGTGGGAGGTCTGCCTACTCTGCGTTTGCCAGCAAGCGGTCGCCATTCAAGAACTTTTCGGCCCTAACGGCTATCTGTTTTGTGAGCAATGTGCTCCGCCCACTGCCACTTTAATCTGGCTATTCTGAGAGCTATGTCGGTAACCTTGGTCTTTGGCGAATCTCCTCATTTCTGATTCGATCGCGTAAGGAAACTCCGAGCATAGCTTTCTCCATTGCCCTTTGGGTGACTTTGAGCCTTCTTATGAGGCCCAATGGAAAATAATATAACTTTGTAAAAACTACTTATATATTGATTTAAAAAAAATAGAGTCACCGATGGGGTAGGTTAGTGCCAATGTGAATCAGCAAATAGAAGGCAAATGAAAATTTATCAAGGCCCTGGTATCGACTATTTGTGTGCTGCAACTGATAGATGATTGTTATATAAGAATGAATGATTGAAGAAAGAGAGGAGTAAATCCATAACTATGGTAATCATAGACGCGTGTTTATGTGTGTGAGTCACACGTCTGTGTGAAATATTACGTTCTATTAATGATAAGCTTTGCCCTTTGAAGGATTTCTGTTGTACTTAAATTATACCAAATACATATTACAAGTATTAATTAATGATTACATACAATTTCCCTTTCTATTACAATGAACTCGGAGTCGTAGTTGCAAAATACTTTTATGAATGCTTTATATTGAAGCACAATGTAAATAATACCTGCTTAACCAGATGGGAGCGAGAAGAAACGTTACACATACAAGATACGGAGAGTAACACCTTTGATTAGTTCTAATTATTGCGGAAATTCGCGTGGAGACTTATCTTTTACATAACATTTCGCGTGGAGTTTTTCTTTTACATAACATTTCGTAATCCTATTATTAATCCCTTTACACAATCACTTTGTTTCCGAAAGAGACAAAGAGACGCTCCGGTTTTGAGTCACGCTGCGTGTTACAAAGCAAAATAGTAATTTTTGATTACGAATTTTTAAAAAGATAATAATGTGTTTTAACTTCATTAGGGGCTAACAGTACATCTAATCGTGGATATCTCATGCAGAGGTCACCAGCAATTTTGTTATTTAAGCGACAAGTGCCCGACGTCTTGGCCGAGGTACCAACACGTGGCATCGAAGTGAACTATGATGACCACGAAACGTATAATTTACATGAGGAATGTGCTATGTTTGGATGGCATTTTTTCTCTAAAGGGGTAATATATAGCTGTATGAGAATAACATGATAGATATATTAATTGCAAATACATGTTTAATATTAGTTTATATTAAATTATAACGTAGTGTTAATGTATCGTATTTATATATAGACATTGTCACATAATAAAAATGTCACATGGAGGAACCGGCGTTAAACTTTGCCATCTGCCCATGTTAATGCACTCAAGTATGTTTTATGTTTTTCATATTTTTAGAAATCGTTGTAGCAGGGATGGCAACATTATAAATTATTTATTTTTAATTAAATTTTCAACGAAAACAATAAAGCAATAAAACTTAAAGAGTATAGTTAGTGAAGAAGACCACAGTTAACACAAGTCTTTTTTAGAATTGGTTATTACACCTGAATTATGACGATCCCAAGAAATTTTACAACACGTATTTATTATTTTCATTTTGACACAGGGCGTTATTTTAGGCCAGTTATTTTCTTTAAAACTGGATTATAGATTTTACTGACATTGATATTTTTTTGAGCAAACTTTAGAACGCCAACAGAATCGCTATAATAATTAACTTTAAGGGCACGTTAAAACTTTTCTTTTCGCAGGATAAAATATATCCGAAAAAAAAGTTTCTGTTACAAAAAAATTTACGTGCTCAGTTTCTGAATATAGCCGTAAGACATATATGGTGTGATACATTGTCATTAAAATATGAGACTGCACTAATAAATCTTGGTTTTTCGGGATATGCTGATAGGAGCGCCTACATGTGCGTTAGAGATGTAAGTATTATGTAAATATCATATTTCATTCTTAACAAGTATGTAACATTATTATGAAACTATTTATAAATATTTTTTAAACTTAAACGTAACATACGAGTATCTTTGTATCGGTTATCATCTAACACTTCATTTTAATTTTACCTGATGTTAAGTGACAAAAAGGTCGTAGTTCAAGCGTGTTCGCACAAAATACTTCCAGTTCTCACATGCACAACTGCCGGAACATAATGCAGCTGTTATGGCGGCAGATTGACATCGAGAATGGTTGCTATCCATACGGATTCGAAATATCATTTCATCATCTAGACTTCACTACTCCTTTGGAAATGGGTGTCCGGAAATCAAACCCGGGACCTCCTTGTTACAAAGCAAGCAGTATGTTACTGTGCCACGGTGATAGTCAAAAACTATTTTGCGTGACGCCACGTCTCGTCACATCACGTAGAATTTATTCTTTACGAGAAACACTAGTAGCTGTAACGAAGCAATCGTCACTTCAAAAGATCAAGTGAAAATTATAAATGATAATATATCGTAGTTCACAGGGAAGGCACCAATGCTAATAAATTTTCGAATATTTAATTCAATGTTTGTATTTTTAGCCGGATAAAACTGCCCAGCCATGTCATGTAAGTACCTGTCTATTATATACCTAATACTGTTTATTGACCTTAATATGTATATATCTATTATCAATCTCGTTTTACTTACATTTAAGCTACCGAAAGTTATAATATTAAGCTAATTTTGACAACCCCAAATTCTTTGTACTTTTATTTTTATGAAGTACAAGATTGTTCTTGATATAAATTAAAGTGTAAAGCATTTGTTCTTCTTGATTTTGGTAATTCTCTCAATTCTGTCGATTTTGATATTCTTCTTGCCATTTTATCCTCTTTGAGTGTATATTCGTCTACTGTCCAGTTCTTTTACTCCTCTCTCCAGAGGCGCCCGCAGGCGGTGCACTGCGATGGTGAGTCATTAGAGAGGTGTAATCTGATTGGAGGTGTGCCTCAAGGAAGCATACTCTCTCTTTACTCTACTCTCTACTTTACTCAGTTTTTATTTATGACCTCTTAAAAGAAATATCTTGCCATATTTTTATGAAGACGGGTTGCAGCTCTACCACCATCTTAAACCTGAAGATTTTTCTAAGACAATAGATCATATTAATGCGTACTTAAACCACATTTCAGTCTGGGCAAGACCTTTTAGCTTTTTGGTATTGTAAATAAGTCGCACGCGATAGTTATCGATAGCACCTATATGTACAATATTCTCTTCCACGATTTATTACTCCAATAATATCAAGTACGACAAGGTAGTCAAAAATTTAGACTTTTCATTCGACTATAAACTGTTATGGTCTAGTTATATGAACGCCATTAGGAAAGAAATGTACTTTTCCATCCACTCCCTTAAACGACTACACAAATTCTTCATTTCCAAATTCTTAATTCTATATTCTTTGTCTTCGCTAGACCTCCTATATCCTATTTCTCTATCACAAAGTTTTTATGCTAAATGACTTATTATCAAGGGCATGTATGGAGCTCCGCTCATATGCCGAGGAAAGGTAGCGGCAATTTTGATGGCGCCAGACGCGCAGTGGTCTAATTGCACCGGTTTTAGTAACATTGTGCACGTCTTGAAAAATACATTTCTATTCAACTACATGACCTGCATAAAGAGGTAATGATTTTGTCATACTTACTTTGAAATCTATGTAGTACTTAACCAAAATCTACCTTATTACATTTATGATCATAATACTGTTTTTCTATTGATAGAAATATATGGTATAGCAAATAGCAAATAGAGTACAGTTATAGATTTGCTTTAGAGACATTCGAATGATGTTTTAAAGTAAGATAAATTATTAATAGCAAATTTTATATATGTATTCTTTCGGTATTAACTTCTAATTTTAAGACCCACATACATAATATTTACCGTTAAATTACAATTTATACTATATAAATTTTGCTAGTCAAAACTTGTTTGGTATTATTTTACATAAAGAAAATGTATTATACTCAAAAAAATATCTGATAACGGTTGTTAATTTAAATCGATTAGAACGATTGCTGTTTGCTTTGATCAAGAAAAGTGAATTTATTTCGTGTACATTCGTATGAGGTCAGCAATCCAGAAAAAAGAACAGAAACAAAACCAGAAATCTTATTTATATTGAAAGAAATGTGGATTTATTTGAGTAGAATTGGCAAACGAGCGAGTGGTCCACATGATGAAAAGTAATCACCGTGCATATCATTGTGCATAAATTGTTACCAAACAATTAATGGTCATACAAACGTAAATTAAAACCACAGCGTAGCATAAAACTGAAGGAATTTATGACAGACTAGAGAAATTGCTTGTCTAGCGGCTACATCAGATCTAAATATTTACGTTATCTATACATATAAACGTCCTGACTGAGAAACCTATTTATATTAACGCAAACCTTAAACCGCCGGATTTAGACGCATGTTTTTGAGGTTATTTGTGATGTTTAGGTGCCCATTAAGAATGGTGTTTTAAAATTCCACCCCTGTGGGGGAAGGATTAAAATTGAATTCTTAGTCCGAAGCAGGTGCCTGAAGGCAAGTATTTTTTAAGTGATAAAAAGGATTCATGACAGGATTTTGAAGGTTTGTAAATATTTTGGATAAATGAAAACAATTTCCTTTTTCAAGAACTAAAGAAGAAAAATTCCTCATTGATATTTCATATTTGTATCTGATGCATGACACACGTTTATTTGGTATTTGATAGTGCTGGGAATTATCAGACGAGTTAGACCAACGTACTGATTAGATTCATTAGCGACTTCTTTTATATTATGATATTCACTAAAACGATTTACATTTACTAAAACTATATGATTGTCAAAATAGGGAAAAATGTTTGGCGCCATTTTTCTATAAGTATTAAAATAAAAGAATTGTTCAGCATCAACTGTATTTAATAAATTAAAGCATTAATAAATTACATTTTAAAAATGCCCTACTATTATGCAAAAAAGGCTATAACAAATCTAGTGAAAAACGATTAAATTCAAACATTTTTGGCCGATAAATGCAATAAGCAATAAAAAATATTAAATAAATAAAATTTTAGATCACTAAAGACAAAGTTGACAAACCAGTATAGTAAAAACTCGAAAGAATATATAGTTTTAATCAATGTTGAATATCAGAACATCCATCCACTAGTTCAACTACTTTGCTATTTAATTTATTACACATATATACTTTACGAAGAAATGAAGAAACAAAACTACAGATTTGTTAGTGATATACCAACAGTGCAGAGCAGTAGCATCAGGAATGTTTATTAATATTATTCCATCGACGGAACTAAAAGAATTAAAAATTTATTATACTTTTTAATTTATTACATAATATATTCAACGTGAAAGTATACCTGCTAAACTACCATTCAGTGTCATTTTTCCAAGACTTTATTACCTCATTTCTGATCCCGTTTTTATTATCTTCACAGGTTTTCAATTTATTTATTTCAACATATTGTTTTAGTCTATTCGTTCCGGAATACCAAATGGACTGGGAACTTATGAAGAAATCTTTTTATGAAGACATAAATCAACAAGAATACGACTATCTTCCAGAAATGTATGACAGAATCAAATCAGGTAGCACAGAAGAGTATTGACACAAAATATACATGTTACAATTACATGAAGAACTATTCTTATTAGTAAAATTGTTTGGCCATCATTAGGTAATTTAAAAAAATACATATATTCCGCATATGTTGTAACAATAATAAAATTTATATCTAAGTTCATTTTTCCTTACGGCTACAAAAAGTAATACATTGTAATGTGATGCCAATGCAATGATAATATACTCCTAGACAAATTCAGAATTTAAAAATTAGCAAGTGTAAGTCAGAGTTTCACTATCAAAGGTTCCGTACAGTATATAAACAGTTTATAGACAAGGCAGACAAAAAGTTGTAGAAACTATTAACACTTGCGACCGCACACTTTACAAAGAACTGTTCGGTTTTAACTTTCAATCGCAAACAAATCCCCATCAGAAATATTTTTGATATTTTGTTACAAACACATTTTTTTCTGTTCCTCTAAATTGATCCATGAGATCACAAGTCATCCTGTAACAAGACTAGAAAAAATAATTGTAATATTTATCAATTTCTTGTTCATTACATATCACCTAAATGATTTAAGCATGATAAACGACACTCATTCGTACCAACCAACGTTATTTACATTTTTTTTAAAGTCCGAAAATGCTTAGCTATTCGCATCCTGTTTTTTCTAACCTACAGGAACTAAATTAATGATTACTTTATTGTATTGTAATTAATAATCAAAAAAGACACAACATAACATTATTCGTAACTTAGAAATACGCATGGTAATACATACTTGTAATTAAGTAAATTTATTAAATTAGACACTTCACCTAAATAAATTCCAAGAAGATACTTCCTAGTGTTTATGGCTGTAGAAGTGTAGTATCATATGTTACTTGTATACGAAAGAAATACCTTTGGTGAGAGTTAACTATAGACAATAAAGAAGCCTGTAATAAATAGAACTATGAATATTATTTACTTGCAGGTCATTGGCAGTCTCTGAGTAATATAACTTGTCCCATTTGGGCGATACAGTGGAATTATATTAGTTTCCCTAGCTTGTAACTCACAGGTTTAAGGGCACTTTGTCATGACTGGAGTGTTACATTAGCAGCCGATTAGTGATAACTTCAGCATACAAGTGGAATGTTCGCAATATTTTGTCCATAGGAAAACCGTTGTTAGCCGTTAGCAGTTCGAAATAACATTTTTCGCTATTAAATTAATCAATATAATATATATAAAACTATTAACACAAAAATTTTGAAACATAATTAATAACAGGTGCAAAATTAATATTTCTAATTTTCCCCTCACTACGCTTACTGTTGAAATAAATTTTAAATTTTTTAAGGGACTAACTAGGATACATTCTTTTTAACGACAAAAAGAATCATTAAAAATCAGATCACAATATAAAGATACACCCCCGATCATACAGGGTGCAAAAAATATTACGAGTCTAATTCAGAACAACATTCATGTCGTCAAGTGATAACCGCATGTTCTCCAAGAGAAACGGGTATCGATTCAGTTTTTCCTAAATTCAGGAAGAAAACCCACAGTAGCAAAGCAGGTTTCTTAAGTAGAACCCCGTATATACAATGTAATGCGATTTATATAAGAAGGGTTATGTTAGGTTGGGAGCGATAAGGAGAGGCTTCACATGGCGGCCAGTGCTAGTGGGGTTGTGGAAGTGTGCGAAGGCGTTCCCGTGACCCTACCGTAAAGCGCCGAAGATGGAACATCGTGGTGGTTTTAGTAGGGTAGTAGCAAGTCTCACATAATCTGTATTTGCCCCCTTTGGGAAATGCGAAGGCATTTCCCCATAAAAAAAAAGGTTGGAAGCAATGAAAAGCCGACAATTAAAAATAAAAAACAAATAATTTTTAAACAAAAATGTCAAAGGTTACTAACATTTGACATTATTGTTTAAATTAAAAAAGATCGTAGATGGCCTTTAAAATGACTTCTATAGCCCTCTACGATTCTCCGATTACGGTTGGACGTGTCGTGATTTTACAATGCGATTTCGGTTACAATATTTTTCATTAAAAATTATTGATTATAACAAAAAAAGTTAAAATCGTCTAGTAAAATATTAAGAATATATGGACCATGTTTCGTTCTGCATTGAAATTAACTTATTAACAGCGATTAAAGCTTTATGTAGTCGTGCGCTGTTCTGCAGTAATATTGCCAAGTGCCGATTAAGGTATTTTGTTTTTCCTTTAAGTCTGTCTAATCTTGATATACATTCTATGGTAACGGTAGTCTGCTGTTATGGTAAAGAAAGAAAGAATACTCCTTTAGCATTTTACTTATTGGTAACCATAACATTTATTTAATGAAGTATCTATGGAACAGTGTGGCATTCTTGTATGATTAAATTTGAACTCATACAAGAAAATATGTGTAAATCGCGTTTTATATCGATTTTATTACGGAGTCCAATAAATAAAAAGTGAAATACAGAAACGAAAAGAGAGACTAAGAAACTTTTAATATTTATTAATGAAAAAATATCGAGCAGAAGTTACAATGAACCTCTGTCAGTGTCTAAGGTGAAAACAAACTAAACAAAAAGGCCCGTTTCATAGTCACCAACCTAATCTTTACATACCTTAAACTAATTGCTAATTGTAATAAAATATGCTTACTTTCCATCTATATAGTTATACTACGACTAAAATGTAATTCTATTACAAACACAGATGTTTTACTGTATTTTTAAGAGATCAGGTGTGTAATTACTATACTGTGTATATTAAAAATTACATGTAAAATCGAATATTTAAAAAGTTCGTCAACAGATAGTGGTGCCTATCATATCCAAAAGTTTCATTAAATCTGACCTCTAATGTTCACATAAACATAGAAGAATTAATAATACATGTAATAATAAATGCAAAAAGATTATTTTCTGGCTGGTTAAATTCCCAAAATAGAAATATCGATACAAGATTGTTTTTAAAATCATCCTGTATTTATACACATGGATAATATATTCAAAACGACTACATTTATTTTTAACACTTAAAGGACCGCTCACGAGGTTACCCGTGTTTGGCGTCGCATCTGTTACGGACCGCTTATGAAATGTCTAATGAAATTATTTATGTGATCATGTACTTAAGACTACAAAAACAAGTGCATGTTATTAAAATTATGCTATAAAGTTAAATTGAGAATTTTTTCCAATAATACCTAGAAAGCAAATTGCTTTATAAACAACAAAGTTACAATGGTTTTAGAACGTACAAGTTCGTCCAAAAACTTGCGGTCCCATGCGTATCTCTCACAGATTTCTTCTCGGTCCTTGAAGTGTTAAATAAAAATATTATCAGAAACTGAAATTATTGCTTGCATAATTCTTGTTCTTTTCACTTTTAAAACCTTTAAGTTTTAATGGTCAAACAAACATAAAATAAGTTTTAATTTGTTATCAAAGAACCCGTGATTAATTTGCCATCATTAAAAAATACAAAATGAATGATAGTTTATCATAAGATAGTATTTTAATGTATGCACCAGCATCGTTCATTCAGATAATAATGAACAGTATCAAAATGACCATTACCAATCCAAATAGAAAACCGATCGCCAGCCATTGCCGTCGATCTGAAATAAACAGTAATCATCATGTATTTCAATTATATTTGTTGACAACATGAGTCACTTTCCGATAACAAAGGGTTATCTATATTAACGCCTTACATTTATTTATAAAATGCGTCATTTATTATTAACACTTTGTTTCACTAGCGATCTCCGGAGTACAACCAAATAATATTTACCTTAAAACACAAGAACTCCGCTCCGAGTCCACGAGTTCAAAGGCATATTTGTTAAAAAGTTCTTAAATTTTTTGGACAGAAAAAGTGTAATTCAAGACAAGTTGATTTGGCCCGCAGTGAACGAAAGTCCACCACTTATTCATTATCATTTTAATTAACACATTGAGCGCCACGACAGCTAACGGTGGCTGACACGAGACATTCCGTTTGGGGCCGCGTCAGCCGCTGGTGCCTGACTGCAAGTAAAACGATAAAAATGCGACCCCACCAGACCTTTTCCTAGCAAGAATAATGTCACTGCTGCTATCGTTTACACACTCTCGGACTGACGTTTTAATGCTCAAGGCTTAAAAAAATGTTTATCCTCATGGGACCAAGAACTGTAGTGAACTGACTTGTCGCTAAGGGCACACCGAACACGAATCTATTTCGATAAAGTCTTATCTAGCGGTCCAAACGGTAAAGAAAACAAATCAGGCTTCTCTGTACGTAACGTGTCGAATGAATGAATGTAGAAATCACGTTTTATATACAAACCACCTTCTACTGCGATAGAAAACACCAGTACTATTGCAGTGCTATTGCACGCGTGGCCCAAACGGAATTGCTTTAGAAATACGCGTAGCGTTCAGTGTTAAACAACATTTATACTAATAAACACTTACCATTACTCATGTGCAATACTTTTGCAACTTTCTTTATGGTAGAGTCCAACTTGGAATCAGCATTCTCGAGCTCCGTGTTTAAATCATCTAGCATTCTAAAAATCAAATAATTATTATGAAATACTGTACATTAATTCTATTTGAAAAATAATCAAGATCTATTGTAAATAAATTTGGCAATTATAAAGATTTCTATTAAAACTCTATCTATATACGTTTTTCTAAGCCTATTCCTTTAATTTCTAGAAATAATCAACATTGTGTGAGAATTTATACTCTAGAAATGATAATTTAGAAAGTAGTGGTAAAGATGTAAATTAACTTACACAGCTTGTTCGTCAATCTCAATACCAATTTGCTTCGAAACGGTTTTAAGAGAGCCCACAGAGTTGCTGATAACATTTAATTGTTCATCTTGATTCATCAACATTTTCTCTTGCATGGACATGATATCGTTATCATACATATCGAATCTATTCGGACTGTCTGTCTGGTTCGCCAATTTAGAATATTTGGAATACTTTGGAGTTGATGTCCAAGAGTTACCAAAATGCATTGGACTTTCTTCACCAAGAAGAGGCTCCCGTGCTGTCCTATCGCAATCACGGTTTTTGTTCAAACTCATCTTGCTTTTCATTACCTGTAAAGAAAGAGCTTGTAAAGAATGAATAGCCATTTATAATTTTTATAATAATGTCCCTTATTTCAGTCAATATGATAGTGAAACATTGTTGAAAGGTAATAATGCCAATCATGAAAATGGGTACTTAGAAATTACTCTAATGAATAAAAAATTATATTACATGGAAAACTTTTTGTAATTATAAATTACTTAACAAATCATACCTTTACTTCCTGTTTAGTTGCTTCAATAAAGGTCCGTCTTTCAAATATCTCTTTATTGTCAATTTTAAACTTGGAAGAGTTCTTTTCAACAATACGTTTAATTATTAAGGAATTTATTTTAATGGTAAAATAATCATTTTAACAATGGACAATGACAAAATTGTTTTCAAGTCCATTATTATTTAGTGACTATGTTCTTCATATAGATGAAAGTAAATAAACCCAA
This sequence comes from Pharmacophagus antenor, assembly GCA_018245475.1. NCBI lineage: Eukaryota > Metazoa > Arthropoda > Insecta > Lepidoptera > Papilionidae > Pharmacophagus > Pharmacophagus antenor. Next base: position 6,599 of record DWQX01001736.1, on the reverse strand, counting down.
TAACTATATGTACTTCCAGAAAATACAAATTATTGGATGTAAGCATTTTCACCCATTATGTTCAGAAATTATTGTTTTATAAATTTTATGATTTCACTTTTCTTTTTCACATTACATGTAAAATTCATTCCTTTTACCTTTGCCTTAGACCTTAAGGTTTTATCTTTGTCCAAAATATTTCTACCTACGGCTATTCAAAATGGAAAACAGGTATAAAAATACAAGTATAGATCTAGTTATTTTATGGAATGCCAATAGTAATACATCATTGACATAAACAGAGTCTTATAAAATAACAACATATTTTAGACATAGAATCTATTACAAACATAACATAAAATTAAACAACAACTAAACTACTATCAATAAAAACAACATTATATAAAATAATGTTTAAACAAAGTAAGACAAGTGTATACTAGCTTTATAGGATAGTACATATTCAATAAAGAAACCAATAGGGAATAGATATTACTAATTTATATTTACTATCAACTATTTTGAACAACTGCTATATAGGAGGTGAAAAATAATAATTTAATTGAATAATAATCATTATATTCTGATCTGTAATACAATTGTATTGTTAATTAAATTTTGTATGTTTATTGTATATCATTATACCTCATTTTCCATTTTGTTGGTTGAGACTGGATATGCAGATAACAATAGCATTAAGTCTACTCATTCTACTATGGAATATTCAACATTAAAAAAATTTGGTATTAGGTATATATTACAAATGTAAACGTTATTCTTGCTTTAACAAATATCACGTCTAAAAGATATGCACAGTGACCTTCGCCTTCCCACAATCAAACAGTTCATCAATGACTGTGCTCTCCATTCATTTCGAGGTGGGTATATACCACCCCAATAAGTTCAACGTTAATACAGTCGACTATGTACCGACTCCAAATCTACACTTATCCAAGCGTCGTCCACGTTAATATGTTCGTTAGTCTAGATGCCAGGGTCAGGTCAGACAGAAAACACTCAAACTATCAACTCGATGCACAACATCACATGCACCTACAATACCAGTCACTGACACACCTCAATTGTCGCACGTCTCGCACACCAACGAGCGGGACGGAAACAAAACTTGCACACCGCGTACACTCGTTACACCCGAACAACCCGGCGGTTCTCGACCCCGCAGATTGCGTCACTGGCGAACGATAGTCGCGGTTAGGGCCAGCGCCCCTTCTTCGACTATCACATAGCTCGCCACTTGACAGTTAGGCTAAGCCAGCTTCTCTAGCTAGAGTAATGTACTGGAAGAGCTCATGGATCACCGGATCCGTGAGCCCGTTTCGATGAAGCTGTAATAGTCGTCAAAAAGACTAACAGAGCAAACATCACCGAACCCAGCAGCAGCATCTAACAGATAATTAAAAAATCATAATGTAATCATTATATATGAACTATAAGCGTGGTTTAAATGGATTATTATGCATATTATATTTATAAAGGATATTGATTGTATCTTCTAAGTCTTCTAGATCCCATTCAATGCTTCGGAGGGCATTCCTCAGCTCTGTGGATGTCCATTCTACTTCAGGACTATTAGGAATTGTTGGGGACTTTGATATTTCCTGCCAGCGTAAATACAGGCCACGTGTTTTATTTAATGCCTTGAACACCTCACTGTTGACATAAGGTAATGTAAAATAAAATCAAAATTTTAAGTTGCCACAATTCAAATATAGTAAAAAAATTAATATTTTGTCATTCCCATTTTAACTACCTCTACTAAGGCAAGTTTTTGCATATAACATTATCACATTGCATGTGGAAGACTGATCATAGTCTGAATAAGAACTAAGGTTTTGTCTAGAGAGTTATTTACCATTTTGCGTCAAATACGTAATAAAATATAAACTAATAAATAAGCAATGCCTTCAACAAGAAGATCAACTTCAATGCAGGACAGGAATGTCAGATTGTTGGCTGTCCTTATAAAACATAAATTAGGAAAAATATCTAGCAGCAGCTTTAGTAAGGTACTGCTATATAAAAGGAGATTGCTTTGAACATTACCATTCAATAATTAAATACTAATTCAAATATAAAACATCATAAAAATATATGTATTTAATTTATCAATCTTTTATTTACAAAATTAAGTTCCTTCATATCAGTAACATTCGTAAAAAACTAACTGACTAGCACCCAGAAAACCCCGATTTGCTTGCTACACATTCAAGAACTTGGAAAACCATGCCCCATGTGGACATAGTATTCAGTGTTAACGTTTAAAACTCTTCTCACCAAATATAACAATATTATTCACATAAAATGAAGACAGTACTTACAAATAAATGACTTACATTATTATACACTATGAGTATGAAATTATTTTACATACACAACTGGCAATAATGAAAACTTTAAAGACTATACTACCATAGTACAAACTAAATTAAACATTTATTCTCAATATTATAAAGATCCAACTCCAATGTATAGTAATTAATGGAGTTATTGTGAAATTCCTACTGCACAATGCAGGAATTGGTTTTCCCTACTTCTTTACAATGTAGAAACAACTTACACTGTTTTAGTTGTTCTTATAGCATCATGTCCTAAGGCTTATCTCTAGAGAAAAATGTGACATAGATGCAGTATTCGTTTTACAAAAAGGAGCTATCTTATAAAGAAAAATTCTTACACAATACATGAAAAGTTTAAGGGGAAAAATATTTGAACTACCAAATTACAATATGTTTTAATAAGATTTTATTACCTAGAAGGTTTTAAAATGAAACTTGGTGCAAAATATTAATAAACAAACATTTTATATACCTTTTTATTATCAAAATGGGGTACAAAAGGATCAGGCTGAGTGCATACAATAATAATAAAAACTCAAAACATGTTCTGAACTTAACATTGTTCAGATTTATAAAATTCATCAGATGTAATCTAGTTACTAGGGCTAATTATTGAGTGGAACATTATTTTAAAGACAAGAATCTATTAAAACAAGATTCACCCTAATTGGACGAAAGGAAAAGTATACTTATAAAATAATTAATGAATGAATGCCTTTTAAAGTACATTATAGTTTATACTAAATTTCAGTGAGGCGCATATAAATCGCTTTATTGCACAATGAAATTGATTTCGATGAAAACAACAACAATAATTTTGCACTTACTCTTTGACGACGTAAAAAGGGTCTTCTAAAGTCATGTCAAAAAAGCTATCGCGTAATTACAATCTGTATCATGTGACGAACGGCGACTACACAATGATCAGATATAAACGGCGTACATAAATGTAATTTGAATACCTATATCACCCAGACAGTTCTTCGCCTGTCGCACAAAATATCGACAGCATTTAACATACCCCGTATATATTCGCTCGATGAAATTATTCTCCGTCCTTTGCTAACTCATACAACACTTTGGTGCTGCAGTTGCGTACATCCGCCCTCAGAACGCGCAACCGCACTACACAGACTTCGAACAACGACCAATATGACACGTAATACGACTTATTATAAATATATGGATAATATTATAGTTCTCTGCCATCTTGCTCTAGTCCACTGCCTCTCGAAAATCATTTATTAACGCATCTGTCAAGTTTAAATGTTATCACAATGAAAACGTTCTAAAGTTGGGATACATGCTTTAATCATACTGTTCTAATGTAAAAATTAAACCAATAAAAATTTACTTAGCCATGTATTTCAAATCAAATATATAAGTTATTTATTTAACAGATCATAGTTTTTGTTTAATGTTTAATAATTTTTACACGCTATGGAGATGATTATAATAATGAAACAGTATTCATTTCTACTAAATTTCCAAATATATATATACACGTGTGTGTGTGTGTACTACAAAAAAAAACGTGGATTAAGTGATAAAGAGATTATATTCCTAAAATTTAAACGGATGATTTCTATTGCCGCGTTACCTATCAAAGATTATAATGATATTGACTATAGAACTCAACAATTATCTTAAAGTTATTAGTACTTAATCCAAATATTATTACTTAAAAACGATACATGATCGGAAGTTATTACATCTTGGAATAAAACATGACCTTGGGTGTTAAAGAAAACATATTGAACTTATTAAAAAATATAGCATAAAACTATTGTTGTTTAAGAGAAAAGTTCATCTGCGGATCATCAGCAAGAGAAACAGTTTTTCTTTTGACCAACTATATGGAGCTCAAACTAAAAATAGCAGTAACTCAATAGTTACAGAGATAATACAAAGAAATTTAGATATAAATTTACACAAAGTTACAATAGAAAAAGGTATAAGAAACAAACCGACATCTTTCGTTTTTACTAACTCGTAAAAATTGTTTTAATGACACTTTACCAATTAAAATGTTTGATTTTTAAAACACTTTGTATAGGCATTGGCAGATAATTAAAAAATATAACGTCTTTTACTCAAGTAATGAATTTGTGGTGTTGTAAGTAAACTGTAGCTCACATTACTTCCAAATGTAACGTGATTACCATTTTTCACACACAATTTCAAATTAATGGCGAAAACAAACTATTTTATTACATAGAATATGCTTCGCGAATAATTGAATAAATAATGTATAAAAAAGTTGAACACAAGTATTATTACAAATACAAATAAGTTTCGCAAAAGTATCATTCTTTTAGAAATAATTATAACAAAATAAGCAAATATTTTCCATAGGCAAACATAATTTTATGGCTAAAGATGCAAAAATAAATAAATTCAAAATTGGCGGTAGGTCGAACATTACAGTGTAAAGTGATACATTATTATAACCATCTACCTACTGACTTCTATTTGTGTCGTTGAATTGTAGCTCTGCTTTTCATTCGATTCTGTCACTCTGTGGAACAAGTCGGCGTTTAGATTTGTTTTCGTTTTATTTCTTATTGTTAGTATTCAAAAACAGTGATACTCTCATTACTTTCTTATGTAATAATAAACAATTAAAAACAACATGGATTCAAAGTTAAACCCTGAAGCTCCCGAATTTTATCCACGTGCTGTATTAGAACAACAGGTAAGTTATGTATTACTTTCTAATTTTTATTAGGAACTTAAAAATGGAATCAAATTTCAATAGAATTTTTAATAAGTTGTATCTGATAATAAAGTAAAATATGAATAGCTGTCCTAATAATTAATTTTATTAAAAATATTCAACGAGTAAAGAAATTACGCTTAATTTTCATAAATATTTTAAATCCCGTTTATTCGTATTTTATTCCGCAATTCAATGATAAAGTCATACAAATATGAGTCGCATTAGTCTAACTAGACCCGTTTTGTCGTCTTGGATCATTATTATTAGATTCTAAAGTGGATAAATGAATTGCTCTTATGAAAAATCATCATTATTACACTCTATATAGAATAAAAATCTAATCTTTCCTCTAATTAAATTCATATATCATACTATAAAAGCAGAAGTTAGTTATTACAATATGATGGTGATTCGATGAAAAAGTTTAAGAATTTCATTAATATATATTATCATTACATAATTGTTATCGCAAATACCCTCTTTTTAAAAAATAGTAAATTACCAAATCAACTCAAACAAAAGTTAAATATCATTCATTCGCTTTGTATGCATTATTATATTTTAATCTGTGCAATTCTTTTCCATTCGATTTGTTTTGTTCATTCTCTACTGCCTGTCTTTTGCATGTGAAACTTATTAATAATCTCTTATTCAAACACTTCCGTTCAGTATATAAAACAATACACTAAAAAATGAATTCTACGTTAAATCCCGACGCTCCCGAGTTTTTTCCACATTTTACTTCAGTTATGCAAGTAAGTTAATTAGGATTTTAATACCTTGTCTTCGAGAGCACGTGTATTCACCATTATCATTTTCTGTTTATGCAAAACGTTTGAAAAAATAATAAGTTTCATTCTTTTTTTTACTTCGATTTGCTTTATCGGAAAGGGCTAACTATTTTATATCAAATGATTCTCTCAATCGCAACAGTTTTCGTCATCGTCGTATTATTGTTTATTTTATATGTATGAAAACTTGAAAATGGATCTCAGTACATATCATTTCCATTCAATTTGGTTACAACAAAACCGATAGCACTAAAACCTTTTTTGTGCCTAGTTACCTTCTTAAGCTTCATAAATATTGAATGATTAAAGTAGAAGTTAATATAATGAGATAATATAAAACATTGTTCAAATTGTTTTATAAAATAGTTATCTCAAATATTTTATAACATCCATTTTGACACACACAGATATTCCTGCTGTTATTATCTCATATCATTATTCTGGTTAAAACAATGATTGAAACAATTTTTTTACAGAAAGGCTATGAAATTCTAACTAAAACAGTAAGAATATCAAATAAATTCCCTTCAGGACAATCTGCAGAAATATGTAAAACATCTGCCGATTTTATTTTTGTAACTTTTCAGTTAAGAAAAAGAGTTCTTGAAGAAGCAAATAAGATTATAACAGCGGAGATACCACACACTGAGCTAAAACTGTAAGTTATATTTTGATCTCAAATCAAAATATAAGTTATTTTTAAATAATGAATTTATTTAAATTATGTATATATATAGATATATACATATATAT
>DWQX01001735.1:0-25785 GCA_018245475.1 Pharmacophagus antenor | reverse complement strand
CATACGCAGATTTAAAATATTTTGCAAATTATAACCTGTGTACAAAGTGGTCTCAAACTTTTGGCCGGCAGTGTACACCAACGCACTGGCGAAAACGATTGTCATTTAGACACGAAATTTTTAATGTATATTCCTTATGATATAGATATTCACTAAGAAGAAGAGTTTCTTAAAATTTCAGTCATAAAGAGAGAAAGATTCAATTTTATTTAAAACTTTTTATTTTCCAAGTAGATGAACTAACTGGAGAGATATAGTCCTAATAATAATAAAATAAAAATTTGAAAAATCACCGCACCCGAAGTAGCGTAACAAAAATAACCTGTCCTTTGTTTGAATTTTTAAAAATTTACAAAATCCTACGTTTGTCTACAACCGTAATAATCTCACATATAAGATGTGGTGCTTATCCGAATTTTTAAAACATATTAAATGAAAATAATTAAGTTTATTATAAAAATAATAAACAAATAATTGTATTTGTTACAGATCATGTCCGAGAATTTTCGTGCGGGCCTCTTTACTACAGAACTTTCTTTATGGATTCCAAACGTGACGCACTCTACGTTGGTGCCATGTAAGTATTTTTCACATCTACAGTTAATATATCAAATCATTTAATTAAAAAAGAGTTCTGTTATACATCTTCAGGCTCCGAATTTACAATTGATATAATTTTAGTTGTATTATTAGATCAAGTATAATTAATAATATTTATTCTTTGATCAATAATCTTAATTGTTAAAGGATTTAAAACATTCTGACATAAAAAAAATGCTTGTGTTTCTACAAGACTTGTAGTCGCTTAGGATTTTCAACATATGGTACTTGAACCATCAGCATCTAACAATATGGCGGTGATTAAGATGTGCGTATGGCACACTTTTTGGGCTCTGTGACAGCCTACCATCTTCAATATCGCTCTGCCAAGCGTTGTTGTGTGTTCTGGACGAGCACATTCTACCATTTACAGGCAAATCTTCACGTAACATCATATGAAATTGAGGTCAAAGTTTAGCACAAAAACGATTATGTTTACCCGTTATTATTTAGTGGTAAAAATTAACACTGAGCTGAACTGTACTCAGACGGTCTCCGACAAAGAAAACATACCACCACTTTAATAACATATAAAAATAAAGAATTAAAGTCAATTTATCGATCAATGAGTCAACTATAGCCAACAATAAGGCGACAGCTACATTTGAAGCAATAAAACGATCATTCCATTACAATTTCCACGCAACATTGTTACACGCCCACACTTACATCATAAGCTAGTTATAAGTTCTGAGTAAATTGTGATATATTTTTTATACTTCATTACCGTTTTAAATGTTCACGTTTTACGATTGATAATTTGACGTACTATTTCATTTCAGGGACCGACTGTTTCGTCTAAATATGAACAATATAAGTGCATCACACTGCGATGTGAGTATTTCATTATACAACTTTATTTTCTAACTTCATTATTCACTTTATTTTAATCTATAAAGTAACATCTTTATATATTCATGATGCGGCAGACAAACAATTGATAAAATTAATTGTTTTAAATAAAAATTGTACCTTTACTATTATCTTTTAATATAAATATATAATGAAATAACGCAATTATGAGCAAGCTCTCAAACTTTCAAAAACACCTATAGAACTTTCTAATTATAATAAGCCAATAATAAACAAAAGTAGTTAAAATAACATCAATCAAATAAAATAATATTTTTAGACCTCTAAAGAAAATTTAACTATTTCAACACTTTAATTGGATTTTTTTGTCCTCAGAGAGACTCCATTAATTTGGAGCCCAGCAATGTTGCTCAATGTGTTTCCAAGGGAAAATCGGAGGTACGTTATCCATTAACAACTGTGTTATGTTTATGCATATATATTCTTTAACAATTAAGAGTGATGAAAATAATTTTCAATTATTTTGTATGAAAATAATTTTCAATTATTTTCATACTTTAAAATAGTGAATGTGCTGACATTACTCACATTAAGAATAACTCCTTACAATAACTGTTTATAACATAGAGTGTTACTAAATGTTAGAAATATCAATAAAGGTTAAAACTATACGTATTATTATAGTTGTACATCTTTTTTGTAAGAGGATTAGATCAACGCATACCAAAGAATATCTTGAATCATCGGAACTAGAACATGTATACAAAATCTCAGCAATTAATCCGATTTATTTTATTTTAAAGTGATCCAATGTTTACTTTATATTCCCATACGATAATACATATAAAATGTAAATATTGATTATAATATAAAAGCACATTGCGTAAAATTTACCCATCCACTCAATTGAATCATGATTTTGTTTTATTAGTTTATTAATACGACAAAAATGTTTGTATTATTGGATCATAAATACTCCAAAAATCATTTTTATAATGCAATAAATCAAACTTAACAATCGTACAGCGTCCAAGACTTACCTCCCATGCAGAATTGCATGCAAGTAGCACTATTTCCATCAAGGGTTAATCCCATTTTTAACAGTGAGCGGCGGGTGGCGGGCGGCGGGCATATTTCATAGCGGGAAGCTTTAAGCCGAGCTCCACTCGCTATATTAAGGCCGTTAATTTTGATTTACAATCCCGGCGTAAAAGCAATATTTGTTTTATTTCCCGGCTACACCGCGTCTCGCGAGATCGGGGCGACGATCATTTTGTTGCTTTTCGCGTTCGGCTAATTCGATAATAGTTGTGGCGCTGCCGATCCTATCCTTGAGTGCTTTCCTATTATTTATTGCGGATACTATTTCTTACTTTGACAAAACGATGTTCCTTAGTTTTTTACTAGACTTTATTGTTCTTTTTTTTATTCCTTCACAATGATATAGTTTTTATTGTTATTTTCTATAGTTACAGAAGCATATGTTACTTACAATTTATAGATATCAGCACTAATAATAACACATAGACAGATTTAAATGACAATGTAAACGAATTACATTTTCCTACCGCTAGTACTCGTAGTAACGTCGTTTATAATACGAAAGATGTAAAAATTCCAACTTTAAATGTAATATCTCGTGCGTAACATACGTAAACTCTCTGAGTAAGTAGTTAAACCTTTTTGATACTCAACAAGGTGCCCACATAAAAGCCAAAAATTGTACAATACCTCGAGTATACCGCAATAACTGAACATCCTTAAAACATATAAGCAAAGCGAATTAAAGGTCAAACTTTCACAACAACATAGCAGGGAAAGCAATAGACCACATGCTACCCACTCAAACTCTTTCGATTTGGAAAAAAAAAGTAAATTTGTTTTATTAGTATTAAAGAAAGCCATAAAAAAGAAATGTGTTCGACTCTACCACCTCGATCGTAGAAAGAACGGCCACTCGTGAAAGCTATAATCAAAGTTTCTCACTGTCGGCGAGTTTTCCTTTCTCAAAACACGATGTCGTTACACGAAAAAGGCTGGAAAACGCCGTCGGCGATATTCCGAAGGGCCGCTACGGTCTCAGCTTTCGCCTTGTTGTTTTAAGCTCGCTGCTCTTTGTGACGCTATTAAGGAAAAAAATCGCTAGGTAAATCACAGAACTTTAGATTTAAGATCCAGTAAAACGGTCGACTCGACCTCGAATTTTGTCACATTAGCGAACACTTTTTATCTCACTTCTGAACTGCTAATTCTTAGTGTTAAAAGTGGATTATATAAGCAACCAAATGTAATTATACAGGAAATTACTTAAAATGGTACTGTGATAAATTATTGAATGGCATTTACAATCTACCTTGACATACATTATAATACTAATGAAGCGATGTAAATTAGATCTCTTAAATACTTAATAAGAGCCATTAAGGTAGAATACGTCCGTAGTTCTTGGACAAAAGTGTCGCCATGAAAAAGTGGAGAAAAGAAAATCCGGCCGTAAATCTACTTACGTAAAGTGTCGAATAATTAACGAAATGGACCAATCGAAAGCATTAGTTCCGAGTGAAGTTATGCGAACGCTCTCGGCTAAGTGCCGTTAAAAGAAACTTAGACGTGAGCTTGATTGTTCTTCTGCTTAATTCTGATTGTTTCTTAGCGCAAAACTGTTCACGTCTGTACAATCGCTGAACGTTCCAAGTATATTAATCCGATAATTACTTTAGAACAATCTCTCGGAAAGTTACCGCTGTGAGGCCGAATCAAAGAAAACGTAGCGTAAGTTTTTATAAGGAAACAATGGACATTTTTTCTGCGCCTTTCACCAATAGGAAAATAATATTAATTATCAGTACATTATTAAACAGTACGCCATCATATTTATTAACATTTTGTTTGATCGGTTATAGGCTAACACTTCGCGTCGCGATTTCAAATGATGTTAAGTGACAATGAGGCCGTAGATGGTGTGATCGCCCAGACATCTGGCTATCACATGTATGCCTGCCAAAATACAGCAATGCTCTTATGATGCCAGATTAACATTGAAGGTGGTCATTAGTTAGACTGGTTTTAAAAAATCCTACCATTATCCAGAACCCAATACTCCTGTGGCCCAGGAATCGAACCCGGGACTTCCGCATTACAAGACAAGCGGAAAAACCACTGCTTCAAGGAGGCAATCAAAAATTATTAAATCGATTTCTTTAAATACCAGTTGCCCATACTTATCATCATTTCCATTGTGTTAAATGACAACGAAGCCAAATTTGGTAAAGCGTGCGATCGTAACCCCTAGTGTATTGATAGCCAGAACACAACAATACTGTTAGAGAGAAAGACAAATAAATAGATAGTTAATCGACAAACCTTACACTAATGCAAACTCCACTAATTATATCATCCCGCAGTCTAACCAGAAACCTGTTAAACAGAACAAATTAGTATAAAATACGAGTAGAAACGGAACAAATTTTGTAAACGATTTATTTGTTGAAAATATTAATACGGAAAGCACAACGGTTGATTAAAATAAACGAATTGTTTTCGATTCAACAAAGCACAAAGTGATTTCCTTTCCCCTTGTATATATAGTCCATTGGAAAATCTGACAGTGTATCAACACTATAGTTCTGTGCCCAGTCGGCTTTCGTCGTGACGTAGAGAAAATTAGTTTCAATCTACGGTCCGACCGCAGTCGGCGAGCGCCAATCTGTAAGCACTGTGTACATTTCGCTTCACAACTCAAAAAGTATTATTTCAAATATCACCTACCTCCAACATCATTTTTCATAATAATATTACAAAATAATAAAAAAAATCGCCATTAACACAGCTATATTTGTATATTTACTGCGATGCTCTTTAAATTAATCTTTAAAATTGTAGAAGAAATTTTTTTGGTTAATGCCAAAATAATTTATTATATTAAATATTAAAGAATTGTAGTATAAACTAATAATTTAGTTAACTATTTTTGTCTATTAACATAATATTCCACAACTCATTTTGCGTAGAATTTTATGAAATATTAATAGTTGTTACTTAAAGTCTAGCTGCAGGTAACTTTCATTTTAATAAGACGTCGGAGAGACGAGAATGAACTAAGATGTACTTAACTGTTTGTACAACTACGAAGTTTATTAAAGCAGGCGGACTAAATCGCGGGCAATATAACTGACAAATAATAATATAGAACCCTAAAGACGAAATAGAATTTTACTTATCTTCAGACCTATTAGAAGAAGAACAAAATAAAAAGAGTTTCATGGTATACTTCCTAATGTTTTCGGAAAATTTGAGCAAGAATAATAAGCATTTATTTCATATTGATTATGTTTTTAACCTTTGACGATATTTGTTAATCTCAATATTACTTATGTATGATAAGGTCTCAAAAGGAAAGGTTAAGGTTCAAGGGCGAAATCTTTTTGTTTGAAAACTTAACGATCTCTTTCTCAGAATCCGATGAATTGTTTACATAGTACATATATTTCTATTAAAAAAGATTTTATCATTATTTAGTTATATTAACACCCCGCCTATTGGAGTTGTTAAATTTTAATTTCTTTACCATTCATCAAATATTAGCAATATTTGGTATACAAACCATTTTATAGATTTCTATGTCATAGAACCTGCAATGTTAATCTGCCGATAAAAAACTTTGTAATATTTTCTCCCTACATGCTTACTTAATAAATTCTAATTCACTATAAACGTGTGCGCTTAAGTTATTAATTGTAGTGATTACGATGATATTATCAACATGGTTTACTAATAAATAATCATGTTAAAGTTAAAGATAACAAATAATTAATTGATTACACATGTTCCGAAATCGTAGAAATTAAAGGAGAAAATACAAACTGGAGATACGAATAATAACTTGAGAGAATCCACAAATCATTACCACTTCATCGAACGATCGAACTTTTAATTGCACAATTAAGTTCACACGTGCGTAAAGTTACCGTCGAAAACCAATCCAGACATATTTGTGGAAGATGCAACACTAATGAACTGAAATAAAGTGGGGCCTTTCATTTCGAGCGAAGTTTTATTCGCTAAAACGAACAACGTATATTCCTGTCGCACGGAATATTAATGTCCCGTTCAATATTTATGCTGGACGCAAATTTGCATAATCACAGGCTGTGGATGTGGATACGCACACACATACGCTTCCTCTTCAACGAATTACTATTATGCCAATAAAATTTGCGCGGGCGAGCGATTGCACATTGAATTTCTTCGTTGCCTGTCCATTTTACTTTTTATATTTCCATTTTTACTTTTTATATATGCAATATCAATTTATGCACACTTATTATTTCCCATAAATATTTGTAGAAGATTTTTCTATATCTTAATAAAATTGATAATGTGATCACTTGTAGTAGTGGTGTTTAACAGGTGTTGACTTTGAAACTTTTATGTATGGCTATTTAGTAATTATTAATTAATTAATTAATTAATTGCTAAATAAAATTATTAAAGTGACAAGATGATTATACAATTATTAATAATTAGAGGAATGAACAAAAATTTAGTTAGACGGATATATTAATAATACATATTTTTACACAGCACTTCGATTGCCGAAACCACGTTCGAGTTATCCAACCCATGGGAGACGGCTCGCGACTCTACGTCTGCGGTACCAACGCGCACAGCCCTAAAGACTGGGTTTTATATGTAAGTAAATCATTGCCAATTTTTTATACTTTATTAAATCTGAGGTACAAAATTGAATCCAATGTATTAAAATAGATACAATTAATGTTTTCATAAATAAGTATGAAGACATCGTAAGAGTGAAAACACAAGATGCAATAAGTATAGTAATAGAACTTATACATAATTCTTGAGAAATAATATGTCATATCCATTGTGTAAATCAAAAATGCACGTAGTTTTCAAAATAATATTACCAATTGTCATTTTCAAGCTTTAGATATCACTTAAAATTACTCCATCATTTAATTTGGACAGAAGCCAAAGATGAAATAAATCAAAAATGGTATGTAATAAGTACCAATAACTCTTTCAAGAAATAAAATAATATCAAAATTTAAAAAAATTTCATTTTATATTTCGAAAGTATCCTCTCTGCATGCGGTGATGCATTGTCGCGTAGGTACTGACTGCGCCTTCACTCCAGGAACCGCGACAAATTTCACGGCTTCTGATTTCAAATGACGTCGTAAGACGAAAACGGATTTTTCCTCAACGCCAAAGAAATTTCTAACCGAACGACTCCGTTGAAACCTGTATCCAGTGACAATTTTATAGCAAATATATTCCGCCGCAAAAAACACTTCAAACTTTAAAATTTCAATATTTAATACGCAGCCAATATTACACCCTGACCGCTACAGGCGCACTGGAGAGTGCTCCAAGCGGCGATAAGTCGAGTTATTTTCATGATTTTTTTTTTAGTCATAAAACGGCTCCAACAATAGGTATCGAAAGCAGACCGCAATAAATTCTCCGTGGCCCGTTCACCTATCGCCATCCCTGCACTTGACTTTCATATAATTTTATGATGTATCGGAGCATTTTGACCCTTCGCACCATTTTATCGTGTTTAGATAATGGCTTACAGCTATGTTTTCGACAAGATATTTAAAATTTTCTTTACAATATATGCATAGAACAGGATCGTGGACATAAAACGAAATTTAAGCTAGGGGAGTGCATTCCGTACCTGTCTTGGTACTTCACGACGCCAGTTCAATGGACGATAAAAATGTATTTAAACGACATTGACACCGACTTCAAAACATTTTCTGATTCCGATGTAAAATACTTCTACCTTAATTTTACTGTTATTACATCTGAAATAATTTCAACAAATAAATATATATTCAAATCGAGATCATCGGTAATCTAGTCATGCTTTATCTAATCACAATTATGCTTAGTATATTTAATTATTGAAGAATGTGTCGATCATACGATTTAAATTTTTTTTAAATGTAGTTGCATGAATAAGTTAATAATGTTTCTGTTTTAACGCGAAAATGGGTAAATAATAAACTTTACTAAACTTCTTTTAATAAATATCTTGAACATAAATTCTCGTTAAACATTTTCAAATAAATTATATTTCAATCCACAAACTATGGAAGTTTCAATGTGACATATTTCGGCTGTGTAAAAAGATACATTCAATGTATTATTAATACTGGCCAGCCGATGTTTTGTATAGAGCAGCCTGTTAAAACAATGATAGGAGAAGATTTTATTCGCTGAAAGTTATTAACCGACACTGTCGTTTGGAAAATTTTGTATACTTTTTACTTTTAAAAAAAATTTACTTTAAAAAAGTTTTGATAACTTTTCATAGTATAAATATTGAATTTAAAATAAATGAAACACTTATATGTATTTAATATGCATTTTGACATTGAATATAAAACAATTGGATATAACGCATCGAGATTTAAAAAATGTGATTTTATACAAAGATTAATGTAAAATATATTTTTAAAATTACTTAATATACAATTTCAAAGCCTTCAAACGTAATCTGTTGTTTGAGTAATGCATTCACTCCCTCTCGAGGGTAAGGGCATGTCAGTTTCAAAAATAGAGTGAAATGGCATGTAAGCACTTGATAGGGCGAATATTACTGGCTGTGGACGCAACGGACTGATAGAAAATCGACCCAACAACTCATATTTGTTGCAACCGCCAATTTATATCTGCTCTGTTACAAATGGCCGTGCGCTATTAGACGAACATCGAAGACAAACGACAGTAGCAATCTGCTCCCCATCACTTGACTTCCACCATTTCTATTTTCTTTTAACATTTTTGATTTAATTTTTTTTTTCAAACTTCAGAATAATATTTAAACGATGTAACTTATCTAATAAGTAGTGAAATATTTAGTAAACAATATTATGAAGTATTTACAATATATTGTACACTTTAAAAATTTTATTTGTAAGGTCCAATTTACAATAGGACAAATTCATATACTACAAATTTCGGATTTTGACTAAAATAACAGTCATATTAGGTATGAGGTTTGTCAAGATACAAAAGTAAATTAAATGAATTATTATTAAAACCAGATTTAGAACCAATGAAATTTAAATAATAATTATTAAAATGAAGGCAATGAAAAAAGATTTGATTAAATGTGTAAAACAAACAAAGGCTTCGGCCGTTTGTTACCGATTACAGAGCAATAACAATAGAACAATTTGTATAGCGAGCAGATTTAAAACACATAGCATTTATCTTGTTCGAATAAAACGCGATAAGCCCCGCTTATTGATTGTTCCCATTTAAATTGAAAACGTCGAATCTGTTCCTCGTCACAGGAATCAAATGAGCTGAAACAATAAAATATGCACCGGCTGTGGGTTTTGATGTTTATTAATTTACAACAATAAGTGTTACAATTGAAAAACTGTGAAATTTTATTTCTTTACGAATTAATCATAAAGTTAAATTAATGTGAAAATTTATTCACAAACATTTTCGTTTTTCTTTATTAAGTAACGCATATAATCTTAAAATAACAAACAATAGTTTTGTTAATATTTATGTTTGTTATTTATACACTATCTTCTCATTCATATCTCCTTATGTTCTTAACTTGCTGATTCATTCTTTCATACCTGTTCTCATGCTTCAGTCAACAGTACATATTTGTTCACTAAATACTTTACACAAAGCAATATTAAAATCTGAAGCCTTATAATTTGTCCACTTAATATTGGTATGCGAACTACAAAATTTGAAATGTGTAAAAAAGAATTATTAAATCAATGTTGTAATTAAATTTTTAGTATAATTCAAAGTTTCTCATTTAAAGTTACGATAAAACTTGCCCTACACTAATCATTAATAACTGCTTATCGTATTTATTTTACTTGTATTATCACTAACCCTACTTGAATACAAAGATTGCATAAAAAATTCCTCACATACTACAGACTAATTTTTTTCTTATGTTTATAGATAATGTAACGTATGTCGTGTATTTAATACTGATCCTGCTCCTAAAATAACGTACATACGTGTAATTAAATAAATACCACTAATATTAAAAATTGAATTTTTATTAATATATTTATTATCGAGTTAACTAAGAACGTGAGATGCACTTAATCCAAATAAAAATTTTAATTTGAATGTATGTTACGACTCATACGTCCTAAAAGGGACTTTATAGGCTGCAGTTTGTGGGGTGTCTTACAAGAATGTTCACGTCATTATCGTAATTATGGTGAAAACTCGACGCCAGGGTGGCGCAGTTGAGTGCACTTTGCAAAATCACTTTATAAGCCATGCAGTGCCGCATTCAACTGCCACGTCGATGCTATATAATTATTTTTTGTGTGAGACTTTATGCCCCTCGTTAAACTTAATAGAAACTATATCTTACCTACTAAGAATTAAGCACTTGTAATTTACTCATTTTTTTTTTTTGCCTTTTCCCACTTTATTTTTTATAAGAAGCACATTTTATTTAATATTTTCTTTTTATTTTAAACATTTTAATATAAAACGGTACGGTGCTCGTCGTACCTTTACTTAGAGGAATTCTAAATAGTCTTAAGGTTAACGAAGGATTTAAATTATATTAAAAAGGAATATGAAGACTGACGCATCTGTGAGAGGCCGTACTTTACTGCAAATAAAACTATATAACTATTAATTGCTAAATATAAAAAGTATAAAAAGGTTGTTTCTAGTATTACACTTTTATAAATTCTTTCCAATATTATTTAACTTATGCGCAGTTTTTTTTTTCATTATTATATTATATTTTAATGTTTTGTATTGAAGATTTATTAAAAATATTAATATACAAATTTACTTATATACGTTTGTTCGCAATAATAGGAGCAGGTCGCGGCATTTATGGGTACCTGAAACGTGCTCATATTTCACTTGGCACCGCTGTTAGTGCACAGGTGCTTTATCTACCCCCTATTCAGAATTAGGAGCCAATATTGTCTACGCTTTGTTGCTACTAACATTCGTTTTGCAGTGAAACTACAATAGTAAGTAATAGTACAGTAGTTCGGGAAATATAGATAAATGTTATTTATCTCATCGTTTTTAGCCATAAATTAAACATCTAATTTTTCTTTAGCTACAATGGGAATGTCACATGACGTTAAATAAGATTGTGAGTTCGATCGAAGAAACGTGGTGAACCCTGTTGGTCCAGAATACTTTCTCTCCCTTTTGACTCTCACCTCATATATGACTAACTAAAAACTGCAAAGCTACGAGTATTATTATGATACATTGACAGAATCGAATCCACTTAGGAGCCCCGAAATTAAAGTTTTACAAAGAATGCTGATAAGCCGCCGTGTAATTCAGAAGCAGTTGAAATTTAAATGCATATTTATTGCATTTACCTTCGTCCAGATAGGACCAATTTTTTTATATTTATTTATTTAGAAAATAATACCTTAAATAAAATTATCTCTTAAAATAAACAAAATAAAATTGCCCTATAGTTGGGAAAACAGGAAATATCGACTTAGCATCAATTAATCTGTGCAAAAACATTATCTGGTTTGAGTTATTATTTTATTTGTATAATAATAAAAATATATTATTTCAAAGAGATATGCCGAACATGCTCCCATGTAAATAAAATATATCGATCCTAAAAACGCAAAAATAGGTAAGATTAATATTGTACCTGTTAATTGACATGAAAAATGTTTTCAGATTCTATTCATAATCAATTCCAGTTTTTGGTAAGTAATAATATTTTTGAATAGCAATTTGCATCGACTACTTAATGACGTATAAGGTAACTGTAATATTTTTATCTTGATTTTGTCTCAAGAATGCAAACGAAAATTTATTAGCTAAAATGCTCACGCCTACATTTACATACATAAAGCTTCATAATCAGCCCCAGACAGAAACAATATTTGATCATTAGCTGTATACATATTACTGATAGTGACATCGTTGGCAAAACTTTTCCTCAGTTACTGTCTCGCAAATTCGAAAATCCTTTGTGCGTTCAAAACTTATTCCCTCAAGATACTTGGAGAGAGATGCTGTAATAATACAACTTGAATATAATTACGCGTTGGCAGTCACATTTCGAACATATGCCGTTGGTAGCAAATCCATTGAATATACTATTATATTGTGGAATATAATTTAATGATTGTTTTAAAGTAGATTTTGCTGTAATTTCTTCACAAAATATTATATTATTCACTTTCCCAAAATTTATTTTGTAATATTATCAGCATACTTGTTCAAAATTATAATATTTTTTCCAGTTTTTTAATTTTTTAATGAATATCATTTTATTGTTGTATTAAGAAGAATAAAAATTCATTTTAATCACTATGAAGTGCATATATTTCTATTAATTTTTATGTAACACTCATAATGGTACTTGCCGTTTCATATTCTGTCATAACCTTCCGCTAAAATTGAATTTCATGACGTACTACATTATAACGAATGTCTCGAAAGTTGCGCTTCATTCGAAAATGTATTCACAATGTATTGGGAAGCCATTGCTGTGTGTCATACGTGTTACGTACTCGTATCTTCAGGTGTCAACTATCTTCATCGACAGTGTTTTATTTTATGTTACCGCAGTTGTAGTTTAAAAAGTCCCGTTCACATGTGCATTTTAAATTTTATGGTGCGAATTTGCGGCCACACATTTCCGATGTTCGTTCGATTTTCGAATATTTTGCTTTTGTAGAGGTCATAACGAAATTTTTTATAGCTCTCCTACTAGCTTCGCGACATTATTTAAGTACAAGTGCTTTAATGGTAACATCCTTATTTTCTTGCAGAAGTACACCATGTTCGTACATAATTATTATTTAATACTAACGAAGTTTAAAAGATAGAAAGATTGCAAATAGCGTATCACGCCAATTCTTGCACCTCAAACGTCGCTGCATCTTCCATATTCAATATTAACTCTTAGTGAATACTCAATTTTTTATCGGTTATGAGCTAACACTTGGCTTAGATTTAATCTGATATAAAGTGATAATAAGATGGTGAAGCGTGTCCACCCGTTATGGTGGCATATTCACCTAGAGGGTTGTAGCTAGCCAGGCGATTTTGACAAACCCTACTATCATTCAGAATTCACTACTCTTGTGGCCTGGGAATAGAACCCAGAACCTCCGCGCTATAAGGCTAATGGATAAACTACTGCACCATGGAGACAGTTAATAACATTTATTCCACCTTTTGTTATTGCTTTTGTTAATGTTTTCAATAAAGTAGTTTATGCATTAAATATTGTCTTAAAATGATGAAGACAATGATACCCAAAAATCCTTATTTTTAAATTGTTGAATGGGAAAAAAAGTCACTAAAACTCATCAGAAAGTTATTTAAAAAAATATTCAAAACAAATAATATCGATGACGTGTAGTTCAAAATATAAAATTCTCATTTGCTACTCTCGCGATATGTTTCAAGGGACACTCTCACATTTGCACATTAAATTTCCTCTAAACGCGTAGTACCAATTACTGAATAAGAGATGACCAGAACACAAGTAATGTCTGCATTTTCAACAATTCTTTTTATAATAAATACAGATATATGCGCATAAGTGACCTATTATAATTAATGGATCGTGGTTATAACAGTAGTATAGCAACAGTAAATAAAATCTATTGTGTTTGTTTCTAAACTTTCACACAATAATCAAAAACATATTTGAATCATAACAATGCAAAAAACATTCAATTTCGTAACGAACAATGACGTAAATTCCGACTGGGAACTTTCACTCAATGGGGCGTCATTACTCCGTCACTGGCCGGTACGGTCGGACTCTGAAAAGCTTTGCTGATGCTAATTTCATAAACAAACAATAGCAAGTGCCTAATGAAGGGTCCGCTGAGCAAACTTTCTTATTCTAGGAGAGAAAGGCCGGGAGCTCTTCCGTCCGATCCATTTGCTTGTTTATCCTGGACTTAGGAGGCCCTCGCCAATGCTGAGAGAAAATAATGTTCCGTCCGGAAATGGGAATAAACTGCGGTCTACAAAACTCCGTGTAAAGTTCGCGTAAAGTATTTAACAATACTTTTAGCGGGCTCTACACCGTTTTCTGTTATGTACTGCTGTGCGCTGTAACGTTTTGGTTACACTGATGTTGTTTTTGTTGTTCAGCTTATTTATTGTTCTTGTTCCATATTTAATAAGTAAGAACGTAATTTCATGTCTCATTTTTGGATAATAAATGTAGAATTAATAATTTAACTATGTTACTTTACACTACGTTAGATACTATATAACCTATTATTTTTAAGAACAAAGTAGTAACGTTAATATTTCTTAAAACGAGTCAAACTTGTAAACATTTAAAATTGTAATATGACAAACCTCTACCCTAAGCGTAATGTGAATTTGAAGCAAAGAACGAAGAAAGCTCTCCTTACGCGTACCCTAAGGCGGTCGGCGCGGGCACGTCCTCATGCCTAATTTAATCCTCGGCTTATTGAAATAAAAACGACATAGGTTTTCGACAGGTGCCGCGGGCAAGGACAGGCCGGCGGCGGGAGCGGGGCGGCAAGCGGAGCGCGAGGCGGGTCACAGGTGGCCCCGATGGTCGCAGCGTCGTTAAAATTTACATAAAGTCTCAATCCACAACGGCGGGCGCGCTGCCCGCCCCACGTTTATGCTACATTTAGTAATTTTATGATAATTTCGAAAACCTTACCGCCACCCATCGCATTATACTAATAGACCACCTCTCCTTACAACCAGCGTCCGCATGACGCCGAAAATACTCGAACGCCTCGAAAATAATAAGTCTCGCTCTATAAATCGTGCGGAACGTGTAACGGACGCTTTTTTTTAAAAAATTAATAGCAGATGTGTTGTCGAGTACAGGGTTCGTTGGTAGGGTGGCCAGTTACGCTGAAACAGAGGCGCATAAATCCACTCGTTAGGCAAGGTTTTTTTTAGATGTGTTTTGATTAATAGCGCATAAAATTGAAGTGTTCAGGCGTAAAATTTTTAATATTTAACTTTTAACGGTAGCTATCGGGGAAGCGGGGGACGGGACGGATTCAATTCAATGCAAATGGATACCTGGGCGGGTCGTTAAAAAGAGCGTTTATACTTAACAGCGAAGGTGGAATGTATCGAATGGGCAGGAATAAAAATAAACGTTAATGTTTTGTTACAGTCGAACCTGACGCACCTGCCGCGTCACGAGTACGTGCCGGGCATCGGCATGGGAATCGCTAAGTGCCCGTACGACCCGGCGGACAACTCCACCGCGCTGTGGGTGGAGCGCGGCAACCCCGGCGGTCTGCCGGCCCTGTACTCCGGCACTAATGCCGAGTTCACCAAGGCTGACACCGTCATCTTTAGAACAGACCTGCACAATTTGACAACGGGCCGTCGTGAATTTTCTTACAAGAGGACCCTGAAATACGATTCCAAATGGCTTGATAGTGAGTTACAACTTATTTCGTTAATATTCTATTAATTATCAATATATTTTATGTAATATTTAATTAATATCTACCTTTGTACCAGGCAAGTTCAGAACAAATAACATAAAATGTTTCTTATCGATTATTCTATTATTGTTACATATTTTCCATGGACGTAATAAAATTTATTTTGCTAAATACTCTATTGATTAAATTATGTTTCATTAAAATATAATAAATCATCAAAGAGATACTTTATGAAAACTTTTGAATTTAATTTTGTATTTCAAAAATAAAATTTCTTAAAAAACCTATTACATCAGCTAAAACTGAATCGCTTGCTAATTGTTCAGGAAGAATGGTCGATGAATTCACAAATCAGTGAAATCATTGAAAATTTGAACGTCACTAATCAGCAATCAACGACCGACCTAGGCGAATGCTCCGGTAATCATTAGGACTATTGTTACAATTATCGGCACTGACACGATTTAGACAGGAATTTGCCTGTTTGTGACTAAACAATGGAAATTAAACTGCGCTCATTCTAACGAGCTGTAATATGCCCCGAGTCTTTGGGCCGTTAATTTGCGTATGCCACAATTACACGGCAGCTAAAATTGTAACGTGACAAATTCGCTTAATTATCTTTAAAGTCACTTTGTCCATTACACCTGCCATTCTATTGTTATGATTTTGTTTAATATTAATATGATTAAAATTACTATATAATCCGTTTATACGCAGTGCAGTTTCCATAATCCCTACGTAGTATTTCGTCCAGTTGGTGGACAATGAACGATTTTATTTATAAATATGCATAATCCAAATTTCTAGTTTCTAACAATAGTATTTCACTTACATGTACATAAGTTTTCGTAAAAAACAATAAATATATGTAATAAAAATTGATTCAAAATATCCATTCCAATTTTCATAAAATACTGTCTTCGATGTTTTTCTGAGACGAGAAATTCCTTTTCTGGCAAGCGGCTATTATTCAAATTGTAAAGAAATTACAAAATTTGATGTATTGAAACTTATTTTTTTCTCTTGTATATATTACCTACGACTTTTCAAAATAAGCACAGCCAATAAATATCCGGGCGTACAGTATTTATCAACGAAAAATCCCCATTTATGGAGCCTATTAATTATGATGAAGCTAAATAATTTATACCTCGATAATTTTAAAGGGCCCGAGCCTTATTAAAATTGGAACTGGTTGAGACATACGTTCGGTTTTATTAAACGACGTTACTTTTGAAATAGAATAGTGTAAGGACGACAGGGATAAAGTTATTGCTTGTGACCATGCGCCAGTAATCCTTGACACGTGACTGGTTCATTATGCGACCAACAAATAAGCACGTATTAATGCGAGCTATAAATACCCGCTACAGAGTGACGTACATGGCTTCATCTAATATTTATTACACATCACAGAGAGTAACAGCAATTTGATATTGTGCTTTTAACGTGGGAGCGTTGGCGTCATATTAACCGTCGCAATAAAATAATTCAAAATTATGCATTAAGAGTTATCTTAACATGGATTTTAATAATTGTTATTAAATGTCAATATTAACGCCGAGAAAGATGTAAATATAAACATGAAATCTTTTTTATTTCGCTTTGATAATTGAACATTAAAGTTTGTTTAAAAGTTCTTATTTACTTCAAAATTTGCTACATACTTCTTATTTGATTTTCGATTATAAATTTAAAACATTAGCGTTTGCAAAATAGTATGATTTTAATGTAAAACTAATAACAGATCATTAACAACGTAAAGAATATACATAGTATACAAAAATATCTAAACACAAATTACAATAACATTATAAGTTAACAAATCCTTATTTTGTCAGAGCCAAACTTCGTGGGATCGTTCGACGTTGGCGAATACGTACTGTTCTTCTTCCGGGAAACTGCCGTCGAGTACATTAACTGTGGCAAAGCGGTATACTCAAGAGTCGCCAGGGTCTGCAAACGAGACACGGGCGGCAAGAACATACTCAACCAGAACTGGGCTACTTACCTGAAAGCAAGACTCAACTGCAGTATCCCCGGCGAATTTCCTTTCTATTTTAATGAGATCCGTACGTACTTTATCTAAATTTTATTGTATAAATATTAATTCGGTTAAATGTCACTATATGGTTTTTGAATATAACACAGATTGAGAAATAATCTCTCTAATAATGAGTATTTTTTCATCAGCAATGAGCTATATTTTGACTTCAATTTCTTTTGATGTTCAATGAAAATGTGACCTTAGATGGCAGAGTGTGCTCGCCCAGAATACTTCTGGCTCTCACGTGTATGATTGCCGCAACACAACAATGCTGTTATGGCGGTAGATTGACAGTGGTATTTAACCGGGCGAGTTCAAAAAAACGGTAACACTACAGAGGCAGTTTGAACTCTAATCATAATAATTAGTTTTATACTAAACGATAACCTTTTATGCTTTTCAAATTTGTATTTTCTTATATTAAATAAACTAGTTTTTAGTCAAATAACAACACAGATTTAGTTCCAATCCTAATACACATGCCTTCCTTTGTAAATACGTCACCTTTAGTTTACTCTAAATCCAAACTTCGACAGTCAACGTAACGCGAACACTTCCAAATTCAACAGACGTTAGTGAGATTTCGGTGAGAAAATTCTAGCCAATTTCTTTTGCTCTTTGGAAAGCGGAATCATCCGGCTGCTTACTTTTAATATTAACCTGCGAGGTCTAAGGCGCGCAAGGGTTTCTCACACGCCCCCCACTGCATTCCCTGAATTACTCATGAGTATGTAATATGTACATCAGGCGCCGGCTATTTGGTACGGGAATGTGCGCGTCGCTTGCATAACTGCCTATCATTAACACATTTGCGTTCTCAATTAAATTAATATTCAAAGATACATTATAAACTTTATTAACACTTGAATTTTTCTGATACATCAGAAATTGAAGACCTGTTCCTTTGTTAAAGTAATTGGCATAATTTTTTTCGCTTTTGTAAATACTCTATAAAGAAATATATTTATTAATCACTTGTTCATTTACATTAACAATATACCTTCAAGATTTTAAATTGTAATTATGAATACGAGACGAAGTAATATGCTAAACTCACAATCCACAACATGTTCAACAACCGTATATAGGTAGATTGACATTTATAATTGCCAAAACTAGTTTAATTGTGACGGCAACTTTTGGTGACATCAAGATATAAAGTTCGCGTCACACAATTACAACAATTTGATAGTCAACTCTCATAACTTTGGACAACCAAGAACAAATTAGACTTCGTGACGGTACTTGATAATTTTCCGGCTCAGTTTTTGAATCGCGTTTAATATGCAAATTGTATTTAACTTGTTACCTCGGTAGAATTGTTAAAATAATAGTCTACATTTTTAAAATATTTTCGAGGCGCTTACGTAGTACTTTATGTCATTCTCAAGAGTATAGTATTTCACAGAATATTATCTTTTCCTCTCACGCGAGATAACATTGAAATAATTCTTAACCTTAAAATACTTGTGAGTATACAATTGAAGAAAACAATTTTTTTTCAAGGAGAAATAGAAGGTTTTTAATCTTTATATATCTTTTCAACATTCAATAAAAATTTCTATACTTACTTTTAAACTACATATAATCAGATCAAATAAATCCTAAGTAGGTTATTATTGCAAGGTCTCCCTTCAGAAAATTATTTAATAGAAATAATTTTGAACGACTATAATGGTATAATTAGTCAAAGCTCGTGACAATAAATGTACTAAGTTGTATTAACATTACTAGGTATATCTAGTCGGAAACCACCGAGGAAGATTTTAGTGCCACAGCACTTACCATACCCCCAAATACTAATACGCAATAATACTGTACTCCGATTGTATGGACGCTAATGAAATTACCAGTGCAATGAAACTTACATCAAATGCCCCAATTCGAGCGCGGTTTGATGCTGTATGTACATCCTAATTGGCACTTTATTGTAAAAAAGGCATGTCTCTAACACCGGATGCGAACTATCCGTCAAATGCAATAAAAATAAACGAGTGAAAAATAATTGGCTCTTGTTAATCCAATACGCACTGTTTTTAAAAGACCTTCAATATATATCCAGCTTTGACAGCCTGTAGAGTAGGCCACATGAGTAGAGTCAGGATGGTGGTAGGATTTTTTCGAACCCGCCTGGCTAGATATCACCCTCGATAACAACCTGCTGCCATAACAGCATTGTTGTGTTCTACTAGTCATAAATGTTAGAAACGAATTATTCTGAGTGATTACGCTTCACCATCTACGGTCTCATTGTAATTTCAAGTGTTACCCGTTTGTAATGAAACCAATTATACAAAAAGTCACACAAGCTAAATACTGCTGTCTAATGTGTGTTTTGTTTGTTCAACAGAAAGTATCTACAAAGTTCCGGGCGATGACAGTCGATTCTATGGAGTATTCACAACGGCGTCCACTGGCCTCATGGGCTCAGCAATCTGCACCTTCACCATTAATGATATTCAAAAAGCTTTCGAAGGAAAATTTAAGGAACAGGCCACTTCCAGCTCAGCGTGGTTGCCTGTTATAAGCAGTAGAGTGCCCGAGCCAAGGCCAGGAACGTGTGTTAATGATACTTCATCACTGCCTGATACAGTGCTTAATTTTATTAGGTATGTTCACTTTGGAAGGATTATTTTTTTTGAAAAAAAAATTTCATAATAAATACTTATTTCCATCAATTCATCAATCAACATCTATCACGTTTAATAATCAAACGCTAAAGAGTCTCTACTTCAATATTGATAACGAAATAAACCCATATTAAGAATTAATTAGTTAAGTAATATTAAAAAGCTCAAACATCGCTCGTTCGTCATCGCGCATTGTTACAAGAGTGTGGATCCAACAGGCGCAGATGACAATCGTCGTTTAAACACGACGCGGTCTCCAGTGATTCCAGGACGCCGCTCTCATTGAAATCCACAGGCACTTTTATCTGGCGACACGTCCTGTTAATTATCCGTCGCTCTCACCCCTAGAGTGTTCAATTATTTTTTTTTCCGTCCCCTTCTTTTTCACGATCCTCATGTGGAAACGTTGAGATTTTTACACTTCACCTGAAACAGTCTGCTAAAAATAGTTACATTTTTATCAGCGGCTGTTTGAAATTTAATTAAACGAATGAGGGACTCCTTATTTTTATCGCCATAAGCCTTAATATAGAAAGTTGCTTTGTTGCTAGGTAATCAGAACGTAACGTAGACACTTCGTAACAAAGATAAGGTGTACTATTATAATATATTATAATTACTTTATCTCATCAGTGTTATGTCGATCGGATA
The DNA here is from genome assembly GCA_018245475.1 of Pharmacophagus antenor. Lineage (NCBI taxonomy): Eukaryota > Metazoa > Arthropoda > Insecta > Lepidoptera > Papilionidae > Pharmacophagus > Pharmacophagus antenor. Next base: position 4,588 of record DWQX01001735.1, on the reverse strand, counting down.
CGCCATACTAAACATGAATACAGCCATTTTGTGATTTTGCACTAGAGATTTCTCCTTTATAACAATTAAATATTATTTAATATTTATTTTCAAGATTAGCAACAAATATTAAATATTCAACTTATACTTGGATATAAACGTTTATCGTATATTTTTCGAAATCCGATATATGGCTTGCTTCAAGAACTTCATAAAAGGTAGAGAGAAAACAAAACGTATTGTTTATGTTATTTGATTTAATTTATTTAACGCTTCAAGCTTTTAACTTTTTTATATAATAAAAGGTATTTGTAATTAAATGAAAAGTGGTCATTTTATTCTTTAATTAACTTTTTGTTTGGTTTAGATCGCATCCGTTGATGGACAGCGCTGTCTCACATGAAAACGAGAAACCAATATATTACAAGAGAGACTTGTTCTTCACAAGACTCGTGGTTGACCGAGTGAGAGTAGATATGCTGGGCCACCAATTGGAATACACGGTGTACTACGCTGGTACAAGTAAGTATAAAAAATAAAAAAAAAATGAATAGCTACAATAATGTTATATAAATAAATTAAATGCAATTGTACTATTCCTGTACAATATTTTTATTCCTTTCTAAGTGCGGTCTAATAACTGTTGGACATAAAAATTACATACATTATGGGTTATACTTACTTCTGCATCGCAGCCTCTACAGAACGGCTTTTGCCCATAATCCCATGTGTATCGTGAGAGCTGACGGTAATGTATGCGATGAGCTCGAAACCTGCCGCCATTAATCACTATTTATGCACACATTACATCATCTTTAACACCCTCAGTTGTGATGCATTAGTTTTGTGGATGTCATATAATAGACTTCATGCATTCTTACATGTTGTTAATACATTGTTTTACAACTTTGCAATCATTATATCGTAGTAATTAATATTTGAGTTCTTTTTAAGCACTCCATAACGTATATATTCTTGAATTTATAACTACTGACTATATATTTACTATTAGTAATAAAATTAAAATATTAAAATATCAGGATATAATTATTATTTGCATAACATTTTCCTTTATTAAATATTCAATAACATATTAACATTAATTTAAAATTATATTGAATAGTGAAATTAAAATTTCATAGCAAAACTAAATTTAACTGTTAGTAAACAAATATGAAAATGTCCCTCTAAACGCAAGAAAGTTTCCTTTGTACGGCACGTTATCCATATCTAGTGATATAAACGAGCTACAAAATTCATAGCGTCCACAAAAACGATTCCGCTCCGGACGCTGGGAAATTTCATAAAAGCGAGGAATTAAAAATGCCGACGCACTAGGAGATTAAAAAGTGGCGAGTGAAAGTGGCACAATAGCCATAACTCGTCCCGCTGACGTGACGGCTGGACGTTCGCGCCGCTCGTCAGGATGCCGACGGCGCATTATCCAGCGGGGGTTAGGGGCTCATGAACATTCGACTGCGAAACATCGGATTCACAGTTTAAAACACGAAAAACCTATTACACCCTTTCATTGTATCCACCCAAATGGCGTGCAAAACACTTACAATTTTTAACGCTTTTTGTCAACTCACAATTTATTAACTTTTAAAAGCTTGCACTCAAGCTTTTAAGCCGTGCGCTGTATTTCTAGCAGACGGATGCCATTTTGTAGTTTAATGGGGCAACACAAACTATTCGTGATTTTCCTACTAAATGCTACACTTTGTTTTAATTGATCTTTTAGAACTATTATAATTTATTTAAAATTAATACATTCAATATTATCATAATTTATATTTAACTTGATTCAATTTTTATTTACTAAACGCGAATATTAAAACTATTTCTGAAACATATATATAAACTTGACTATTTTATTTAAACTATGAAGTGCAAAAATATATTTATACAACTATGCTAATGAACTGAATAAATGAGTAGACTTAATATTTTTTTTAAACGACCTATCTATTAGACAATATTGTAGGTCTAACACATTTGTGGACAAATTTCCCTTATGTAAAATAAATTGAAAACATAGAAAAACTATATCCTTCACAATAATTGTCGCATGTACTTCATTAATTTAGTTCTGAACATAATTTGACTTTATATAATTTCACGTTCAAAGATAATTGCCGTAATTGCTTTCCAGACGCTTCTGTGACCCGCTGATTAATCGCTCTACGAAAACTATTAAATAACCTTGAAAATTTCGCCAAAGTATGAACTACAACCAAATTATCTAATAAAAATATATGTATTCATTCGTAAAAATAATTTGTATTGGGAGTCGAGCGGAGCCGACCGCACCTCCCGCTTGCGGCGCAAGTCCGGCGCGGCGAGCGGCGGCCGCAGATGGCTCACGTCGCATTCCCATCGCCGCATAAATTCAGTCCGCCGTACCGCACCAAACAACGCCTCTGAGTGGTAATTCTCGCCCATGTTGTTGCAATTTTCACCAATTTCCCTCGGAAATCGCTCTCAACCCCGTACCCCACGGTGAGGCTACGGAACGGATTAAACTCACGTAGATATCTAACGAAGGGGGAGTTCGTTTACTGAACAACTTTTGCGAAAGGCGAGCTACGTTCGAGTTGGCGTTTGAAATGCTCGTGTGGAATATTAAATTGTTTAAGCGTTACCTTTGACGTTCCCTCATGTGCTTTAGCATCGTACCGTGATAATTACTCCAAGTTAATCTGCATAATGTAACTTTACCTCTGTTTTCAATAGTGGCGTAATAACTTTACACGTGCATTATCACGTCACAGTCTCGTAGTACGTTTCATTATGGAACTCCTGTCGATAATGAAATGTTTAAATGCTGCTAAATTTGCCGACGTGATAGTTGCAAAGTATTAATGATTCTTCCGCAGTGAAGGGCGTACAAAGGACATGCTGAAAATCTGTGGTTTCCTTAGTTCGTCGTTATTCACATGCGAGTGTAAAATAAGCTGCGCAAAATCTCTACATCACAAAGAGCCTGAGGCGTCTCGTGAAAAAGGACAGTTTACTCATTCAATAGAGAGTTAGCACAGTGTGGCGTCGCGCGCGATATTGCTTCCCCGCTTAGCCCATTCCGGGTGCTTACTGCGTTATAATATGCATTAAACTGCACTGGTCCCGACGGAAACTTGTAGCGACGCCCGGGGTGCCGGCAGACAATGAGAAATGAGCGTATGATGTGCCCGCAATGCGGGCCCCTTGTCTTGTTCCATTCCGTTTGTTTTATCACGCCTAAATCACTGTTGCCAGACAACTTTTGAACGCTCCACCGAGGTTGATAAAAGTTTGACAGCGCTCGTATACACTCTCGCCCGCTCCGTGTGTCAATGGAAAGGAACCGAGGTACGAAAGACGTTAAGGGTATTTAGAAGTTAACGAAGTTAATTAAATTCCGAGAGTTAGACGTCAACAACGAGACTCTTTAGTATCTAGGGCGCCTTTGTTAACAAACAAACACAATATTAATGTTAACGTATCTCTCAAATACAGTTCCCATGTTAACAAGAGACTTGAAACTTAATTACTCCGCGTCTGTTTTATAAAACAGGGCCTGGTGGGGAAATTCTCTTTAAATGTAATACATAAATTACCACAAAAGTATTACTACGTCTTCTTACGAAGAAGTTAGCTCCCATTATAAAAGGTACTGTGAAAAAACTCGACATCAAATTTAACACTGTACTAATCGTAGGACTGTTGTTATTATCTAATTTCTAAAAACCATTCAAAGGGAATAATGAATATAATTTATTTATCTATTCGAAATTTAATTAGTCTAAGTCTAATTTAATTAGTAACAGAAATTAGTCGGCGATCAAGTATCTCTAATAGTCTAGTCTCCCTTAATTGATAGTGCAGAAAGAAAATTAAAACGCAACATTTTTAACACCGCTTCCGTGGTGCAGAGATTTGCTGCTTGCCTTGTAACGCGGATGTTCCGGGGTCAATTCCCAAGCCGCAGGAGTAGTGATCTGGGTTGTAGTAGGGTACTTCAAACCTGCCTGGCTAGCTACCACCCTCAATGTCAATCTGCCGCCATAACAACATTGTTATGTTCCGGCAGTCATACATGTGAGAGCTCGATGTATTCTGGGCGAACACGCTTCACCATCTACGGCCTTTTGTCTCTTATCATCAGGTAAAATCGAGGTCGTGATAACACATAACCGCTAAAAAAAAATCATTTATTGGTATACGATTAACAAATTGGCTTAGGCAAAACTAAGAGATACAGAAAATTCAATTGCAGACCGGGACTTCGACGCCAAGTGCTCCACACTCCGTGCTTCTATTAAAAACGATTTAAAATTCACAGTCGGCTTTAATAGGCCACTCGCCGCTGCTGTATCATATTTGGTGACATAATCACATAAAACCGAAGTCGTATGCGGACGCTTTGACATTTTAGGTTCAATAACGTTTGTTCAAATGCATGACTCGTAATGTATTTGTTGAGAGATTGCACTCTTCGTTATATATGTACTCAACCAATATTTTGGTGAAATTTATGATCACTAACACCGACTTTGATTTGTGGAAACTTAATGTTAAATATTCGATTCAATATTTATAATATATAATAATATGTAATAAACAATAT